>OZ030019.1:32305000-32497500 GCA_964023405.1 Apodemus agrarius | reverse complement strand
CAGCACTATACAGAATGGCATTTTGACTCTAAGGACTCACTTTAATTAAGTTCTCTGTGTATGTGTGTGTGTGTGTGTGTGTGTGTGTGTGTGTGTGTGTGTGTAACACACTAGGGTTACAGGTGTAACTCCAAAAGTAGGAAGCAGGCTGAACAGGGACCCAAGACAGTGAAATATACAAACTTGCAGAACACAGCAGTTCCTCCAGTCAAAGAAAAGCCACGCCACTGACGTCCCCTGTGCTGGGGAATGTAGGGCTGGGCCTTGAGCATCTCTCTGGGTGAAAGCGGGGCACATGAACACGCACCACTCAAAAGTCTGGTCACTGTGGGAGAGCAGCTCATGCATGCTCATCTCTACACACCTAACACACACGATTACCAAACCCGAGCCCAGCAAACCTGGGTGTTAGCTGATACTCCAAAGGCAGTAACCATGAAGTGCTAATGTACAGTGCAGACCTGATTAGGAAGGGGCGGTCAGTGCGGGGGGTGGGGGGGTGGGGGGTGGGGGGTGGGGAGGTGGGGAGGGTGGGGGGTAGGGGGGTAATTAAGAGGAAAACTGACTTGCTTCGTGAAGTTGCAGGGAAGTGCCAGGCTATTATGATGTAGTCATGAGTGTTGTTTTTAAGAGCCCTACTTAGATAAGCCCCCACAACTTTCCATGTTACTTAAGTGAGGGAATGAGAAACAGTTTCTGAGCATTCAGAATATTATCAACCTTCTCTGCTCTGAATATGAAATTAGAATGTGTCATGATATTTGACCAACAAAGTGTCCCCACCCACACAGTATGAACCCAGACGATCACTTAGCAATTAATCTAGAAGCCTAGTGTGGAAATTCCCCAAGGAGAACAGAGTTCGTCTCTCCTCTGATCGGCTGCTGTAGCATGGCGGGCTTCCGGTTAGTGAGCCTGTGTGACCTGACTCTCCCACAAGGAAAACAGTGTTTGTACACATCAAGTTAAAACAGAAGCTTCTTGGTCATTTTATCAGTTTCTTCTTTTTTGAGCAGGTAAGTCAAAAAATTTTAGGGATAAGCACACTATTAATAAAAATACACAGTGAGAACCTAATGTTAGTATTCTGTTCTAGTATTCTGTACTAGGCACCATTTCGGGTCTTGAGAAAAACACGGAGACCTTCCCTACAGAGCTTAGAGTAATATAAGCAACACCCAGGTTTACTATAATAAATGGCCAGACTGTCTTACATTTAAGAACAAAAGGGCGAAGTAAACTATTCTTAAACAAGGAAATGGCTGCACGATATAAAATCAGTCAGGCAAACAGCAAAGCCTGGGTTGGCGGAGGCAAGGCTGCTGTGCGTGGAGTGACGCCATTCTGACAAAGAACCCCGGCCTCTGTGAATGACGCTGGTGTTTCCCTGTGTCCACCTCATGAGAATGCTTCCTGGTAACACTGTGAACTTCCACAGAAAGTGTTTAAAGAGTGGCTGGAAACAAGGCAGTTCGTTTGAGCTTTGAGTTCTCCTCAATGTCCAGGAAAAAGCTCAAGGTGTTACACAGACAGATTTGATTCTTTTCATTAATAATATGAGCAGGCGCCTAAGGATGCACCCCAGGGAAGAATATACTAAAAACAATAAGGCCTTTCTTCTTACTTTTTTTTTAATTTGAAATTTTAAAAATTAGATGCCTGCTAAAAAGAAATAAACATGGAAGTATGGGTTCACTAAATAACTAAACGTTCAATGAATGTTGTCTTCACCACTTTCCCCTGAGAATGACGCCTGACAATCTGGTATATTCTTTCAGACTTTTGCCTAGGAATGAATACACACACACACACACACACACACACACACACATGAATATATAGATTGCCTAGGAATCTATATATATATATTTCCTAGGCAAAGGAATCTATACACACATATATGTATGTATGTATGTGTATATATATATATATATATATATATATATATATATATATATTTTTTTTTTTTTTAAAGAGGCTACATTACAATTCTCTTCTTAAAACTTAATTATATCACGTTCTTTAAGAAACAAAGGTAAACCAAGCAAAGCAAAGCAAACCAACCTGCTTTCCAGGGCAAGTTGGGTCTTTAGCAATGCAGGCGTAATGCACAGCTTCCCATGCAATCCTGCTCCTCCTCAGGACAGCTCCCTTCCCAGGCAAGTGCAGCTTTCCCACTGCCTCCCCACCTCTGCCCTCAGGGAACAGCAGATACACTGATGGCTCTAGCAACACACCTTATGGCCCGAGGCCATGGTCTACAATAGGGCCACTGCTGAAGATACACATTCAGTTGGTTTAGTGGAATATGCTCACCACTACACAGTGATGTGAGTCTTTATGCCTGAAATGTCACTGCTGCCTCTCTCATTGAGTCTCCTTCTCCATTAACCTTGAAGCTGCTAGCTAGCTTTCTCTCCCTCCAACGCCCCCCCTCCCCCGCCCCGCCACTGTTCTGCTCTTTCCAGAATGTCATAGATTTGGGCTCATATAGTACATATATAGATGGTACTTTGTAGATCAGCTGGCCCCGAACTTGCAGTAATCATTGACCTCAGCATCCTGAGTGCTGGGATTACAGGTGCGTGTCACCTGGCTCATGCATTTTAATAGGATAATCCAGAGGTGGGACTGCTGAGTTCAAAGGTTTTCAGTCTTGGTAGATTTTGCCAAGGTTCCATTCAAAAGGCCACAGGAATCAGAGGTCTTGCTTCTCCATGCTTTTTAAACATGGGTGGTTTGGTTCTACAACATGTCCTAACTCAATATTCATTGAAAACTTTCAAACAGCAATTTGACAAAACCTTTCATTGGAAAAAAAAAAAACAAGTAGAATTTTAAGCAAAATTTAAAGGTGAGAGAAGATACGGCAAAGGCAAGCGAAGCATTCGCGCCCCTGCCTGTCGAGTCTCAAGAGGAGCTACAGAAGGCACGCTGGGCCATGTGAGCCCATACCAAGAATGCAGACCTCCCTTCCCATGAAACACTTCCTGGCACAACTGACATTACTTCTCTGCAGACAAACTCACTCAAGGTTCTCTAAGAGTGTTGTTTTGAAACCCGGCACTCCCCAGTAGGTAATACTTCAAGAAATTGAATTGGAAAGTCTGGAGACAACCTACTTCATACACCACATTTCCTGTTTTTAACCCCTGTGCCCTAAATCAGTTAGCACTCCTAGCATGACAAAAATAGATCGAAAAATACTATAAATATCCCACAGTGTACTTTTTTAAATTGTCAAACTGAAACATTACATGAAAGAAGCCTGGGGTGTTTTTTTCAAGTAAATTATCTATTCAACTATACTCTAAAGACACATAAAGATTACTGTCTGTTCTTAAAAAAAAAGGTAGTCAGAAACTTTATCAATATTGGCATAACAGACAAAGGATACTAAATATCACATAATACAATTAGCTTTTGTGGGCATGAAGAAAGCAAGTGTCTGTTGGAAGTATGGGTCTTCTTGTTTTAGTGCACATTCCCATCCTGACTTATTTAAAGGTGTTTAAATGTGTACTCAAGGACAAGGTGGCCCTACTGTGAATATACGAATAATTTCTGCCTCTATAGTGTTGTTTTCTATACCAGGATTTTTCCTTGTATCAAAATGTGGTCCTACTGACCACTATGGTGGATTTCATAAGAAAAGTCTACCCTTTAGAAACAAAGTATTACCAGCAATGACAATGTTAGTGAGTCCATGGCTTACTTTAATATACATACAAATAAAATTCAGCTTAATATCAATAAATTGCCTTACTTTTAAAAAGCTGTTTAGACAAATAGCTTTCAAGACTTAGAAACAGGCCAGACAAACACAAGCCCCCACCCTCTTCTCAGAAGTTTATTTGATGTCTTAAAGGGACCATGAATCACATTAACAGAGCAGGTTATAGAATACTCTGTAGAATTAGCACACAAGTCATTCAATCTTTCATAAACCTAATATCCTGAATTTCGGACTTAAAAGGAGACAGAATTAACATGAACTGACAAGTTAAAACTCCCTTGTTTCAACTAACTACACAGACACACAGACAAACAGACACACACACCTCACTCCCTCACCAAGCCTTTCATTAGAAAGCAGTCTCAATTGGAAAAGTGAAAGTAACAACAAAATAAGATTCATTCTCTACATGCAAATGAGTGTTTTTATTCACACTGTGAACTACCACTCTGGATATAATATTGCAAAAATAGGAACTGTTCAATCTTCAAAATCTTGAGGCGACCAGATTAAGGGAAGGATTGAAACCTGGGATGGAAGCACTGCTGGAAGCAGGCTCCTGAGCTGTGGTCTCTGGGCAAAGTGTCAACTGTGAGGAGCGTGTCATGGCCTTGGGCCGTGCAGAGCAGCTGCTCTTGGGCTCATGAGAGCAGTGAGCAGTAGCGAGGCTGCCCCAGCACTGGAATCAACTGTAGGGCAGAGAAAGAACTAGGTGTGACCCTCAGCCTCAACATCTAACTCCATATACTAATCTTCGGTAAGAAGGGGTAGCCCATTGTTGTAAGTTTAGTCATTAAATCAAAGGGTCAATCTAGAAATTAAGAAGTTTTAGTCATGTAAAAACTGGAAGCCAATAATTATGAATTACTCAAGTCCCATTTCCACCGTAAGAATCCAGGCAGAAGTCTGTCTCTAGAATCCTGTTTTTGCACAAGCCACTCATCTGATGAGAGTACTAAAACCACAAAATGCTGCTGCTGCACTGTTGAATGCAATGGCAGAAGAGAGAGGCTGAGTAGAGAGGACAGGACTGGGGTGTGAGTGCCCCTCTGGCTCCCCAGGAGCTGTCTACCTGCCCGAGTCTCTATCTGTAGCTCGTGATAGCAGCTCTCAGAGATGGTTCTGAGGACAAGGCACAGAGCCCAAGGGGAGCAGGAGTTTTGCAAGACAGAGGAGGGCTCAGCTCCTCATTTTATTCCTGGGATTTTGTTTCTGACTCTTTTTTTTTTTCCAAAAAAAAAATTTTTTTTTATTGGATATATTCTATATTTATATTTCATTTCCCTTTTTTTTGTTTCCCCACCCCCCTAAGGTCCCACCTGCCCTTTTCCCTCCCCCTGCTCCCTCATCCACCCCTTCCCACTTCCCTGTTCTGGTATTCCCCTACACTGATGTTTTGATCCTTTCCAGCACTAGTGTCCATTCCTTTCTTCTTGTCAGACATCATTTGGTATGTGGATTGTGTCTTTGGTGTCCCAAGATTCTAGGCTAATATCCACTTATCAGTGACTGCATACCATGGGTATTCTTTTGAGATTGGGTTACCTCACTTAGTATGATGTTCTCCAGCTCCATCCATTTCTCTAAGAATTTCATGAATTCATTGTTTCTAATGGCTGAATAGTATTCCATTGTGTATATATACCACATTTTTTGTATCCATTCCTCCATTGAGGGACATATGGGTTCTTTCCAGCTTCTGGCTATTATAAATAAGGCTGCTATGAACATAGTGGAGCATGTATCCTTATTGCATGTTGGGGAATCTTCTGGGTATATGCCCAGGAGTGGTATGGCTGGATCCTCCGGAAGTATCATGTCCAGTTTTCTGAGGAACCGCCAGACTGATTTCCAGAGTGGTTGTACCAGCTTGCAGTCCCACCAGCAGTGGAGGAGTGTTCCTCTTTCTCCACATCCTCGCCAACACCTGATGTCCGGGAAGTGGATCAATGGAATAGGATTGAAGACCCAGAATTGAACCCACACATATATGGCCAATTGATATTCGACAAAGGAGCTGAAAACATCCAGTGGAAAAAAGATAGCCTTTTCAACAAATGGTGCTGGCTCAATTGGAGGTCAACATGCAGAAGAATGAGAATTGATCCACTCTTATCCCCTTGCACTAAGCTCAACTCCAAGTGGATCAAGGACCTCCACATAAAACCAGACACACTAAAACTAATAGAAAAGAAACTGGGGAAGACCCTTGAGGACATTGGCTCATGGGGAAAATTCCTGAACAGAACACCAATCTCTTATGCTCTAAGATCAAGAATAGACAAATGGGACCTCATAAAATTACAAAGTTTCTGTAAGGCAAAAGACACTGTCAAAAGGACAAGTCGGCAACCAGCAAATTGGGAAAAGATCTTCACCAACCCCACATCCGACAGAGGGCTAATATCCAATGTATAAAAAGAACTCAAGAAGTTAGACCCCAGAAAACCAAATAACCCTATCCAAAAATGGGGTACAGAGCTAAACAAAGACTTTTCACCTGAAGAAATTCTGATGGTTGAGAAACACCTTAAAAAATGTTCATTAGTCATTAGAGAAATGCAAATCAAAACAACCCTGAGATTTCACCTCACACCTGTCAGAATGGCTAGGATTAAAAACTCAGAAGACATCAGGTGTTGGCGAGGATGTTTCTGACTCTTTACAATGCAATCTTCCTTCACACCTGTGAATTCAAATGGCGATTTCACTCCAGCCCCCAAGCTGCGATTTGTCCTCACAAGAAGCTTGTTTTTCTGGTCCTCTGCTAAATATAACCTGAGTGTCCTACAATAGTTCAACACACAGATTTTTAATGCCAAAGAAATGCAATGCCTTCACTTTCCCTGATAGCTTTACCAAAGGAAGGACTTGCTTAAGGCTCCCCACAGTAATTAAAACATCTTATTTGTTGTCAGGAGGTACTATCTAAAAATCTATAGGATTGTTCAAATCAATGGTAGACAAATTTAACCCTCTCAATACAAGTATATCTATACCTAAAGCTGTAACATGATCTAAATATAGAAAGCCTATTTTATAAAAGCATGTATCAGAGGATATGTCTAACACTGCTAATGGGGTCTGGACATTGTGGTGGCAGTGGTCTAGATTCAGAAAGCTCCACTGGAACATAAACTTCCATGGTTAAAGGAAGACACAGCAGAGCCCTCTCCAG
Organism: Apodemus agrarius; assembly: GCA_964023405.1. Taxonomy (NCBI): domain Eukaryota; kingdom Metazoa; phylum Chordata; class Mammalia; order Rodentia; family Muridae; genus Apodemus; species Apodemus agrarius. The sequence goes on along the minus strand of OZ030019.1, from coordinate 32,490,586 downwards.
GAGGGAACAGGAGTTTAGTCAACAGCAACACAACAGATGTTTTCATACTTACACAGTGTGAGAAGTGTGCTGGACTTAACATTTAAATAATCTGAAGGTCTAGTTCTAAGTCCACTTTATTCTGCTGCCTAGATTAATTTTCATAATTGAGAAACCGTTACACTAAGAAATAAATGCATGTATATTTGAAAGAGGTAAATTTACCTCTTACTAAATAAAAACCTATCCATGTCAAGATCTTTCAAAGGAGTTTTTTTCTTCTTTCTTAAAATAAAGTATAACTACTACATAATGAAATATGTAATCTCTTTGTATACCATTTGATTTTCCACATGTTCACATGCATACAAACACGCTGTTCCATTTGCACTGGCAGGATAAGAATGGGAAATAGGGTTTCTATTTCTAGTAGACTGCAACAGCTCTTGTCTATCTACAAAGGCAAAAGTCTCCTGATACCTGTCTCTGTGAACATACATGTTTACACATGAGTACATATGCACATGCTAATCGGTACTGGGTGGTCACTGCATACCCTCATGCAGATCTGTAGGGCACAGTCACTGCACACACACAAGCTGATCTATAGGGGTGGTCACTGCATACACACATGTTGACCTCTAGCATGTAGTCATTGTTCACATGCATGCTGGGCTATCATGTATTGTCAATGTGCACGTGTGTGCATGCGTGTGCGTGCGCGCGCACACACACACACATACACACACACACACACTGACATGATCTGTAGGACATGACACTGCACATATACACAAAGGTCGGCCTGTAATAGATGGTCACTGCACACTACACACACACACACACACACACACACACACACACACACACACAGTTGATCTGTAGGACATGACCACTGCAACACACACACACACACACACACACACACACACACACACCCCTGTAGTTTGTGGTCACTGTGCACATGCATGCTGGGCTATAGTGCTCAGTCACTGTACACACTACTCTGTGGTATGTGTAGCCAGTTGTCTAGTGAGTAGCTGGACCGAGAGCTACAGTCCCACCCGAAACACACCCTGGCTCAACAGTTCACTTTCAGGGCTGTTCCATGTGGCTCTCATATATACAAGCAGCACTACCTTTAATGAAAACAAAACAGGAATTGCCAGATCTTCTTTTTGTGGTCCAATTTCCCAGCAAATATAAAATACAAGCCATAGCACCAAACAACAAAGAAGAGAAATAAAAGCCCAAGAATGCAAATCACTTTTCTTTACACTACCCAACAACAGAGTACAAGATATTACATTTTTCATCTCCATCATATTTTAAGTACATGAAGACAGTTTCTGTAATTTTATAAAACCTGTTATTAAAGCTCTCTAACACACAAACTTGCTAACGTGATATGTATTCTACAGAAAATTCCTAAAAGTCCTTGTCACCATAATCACAGGCTGTCACAGCATTTGTAACCAAAAGTGACAGCAATTTCAAAAGGCAAGAATGGGGTTTCAAGTATATCATATTTGGGAATTTACTGTGGTTGTCACTCAAACATTTGACTATTAATGCTTAGTATTATCAGAAAATTGAAGTCAATTGATCAAAAAAAAAAAAGGCCTATCCTGAGTACCCTGTACAATAAAGGTTTTACTAACATTCTTTAACTTGCTCTGATAGACACAAAATGCTTCATTTTGTTCCAAATACTTAAAACATAGCTACTTGCTGAGGTTTTTTTATTTCAAGTGTCTTTATCTTCCTCCCTCCCTCCCTCCCTCTCTCCCTCCCTCCCTTCCTTCTTCCCTCCCTCCCTCCCTCTTCTTCCCTTCCTTCCTCCCCTCCTCCCTCACTCCTGCTTATACAATGTGGTATTCAGGCAAACTGTATTTTATGCATTTATTTACTTTGGTATGTATGTCAGTGGTCACGAGAATGTGGAGATCAAAGGGACAACTTGTAGAAATGGCTTTCTCCCTCTACCACTGGACCTGGGAGACTGAACTCAGATAGTCAGGCTGAGCCATCTTCCTGCCTCACTGGCACACTAATGAATCAGTTTGCCGATAATGGTATTTTTTGAGAAGCCAAGAAAGGGACATTCCAGGTTTGTCAAGCACATCTCACCTAGGAAAGGAGGGGTGCCCAAGGACTTCCTGTCCACCCAAGACCTTTAACTTTCTCCTTTATGGATTCTTAGGAAATGCTCAAGACCTACTTTTCAAGGTACAGAAGTCAGCACCCTAGTGTTTGGAGAAAGTGTTAATCACAATGGCCAACTACTGTGCTGTGCTGTGCTGTGCGGGAGTGTGGCTTTGCTGCGTAGTCTGGAAAGAGCCAAACACTAGAAGTGATTACTCCATTAAATACTTACTAAGCACCTTTATCTGTGGTGCTGGAGGAAACACACAGCAAGAACAATTCTAATCCGAGTAGGGCAGCTCTGTGCTTTAACACTCCTAAAAATTCCTATTAGCTGCTCGCTTGCACTGAGAGGACTAAGTCTATGAGTCTCTTTATCCAAGTACATGCCATACACGGATATGCGACTGATAGTCTACTAGCACTCCCTGGCCCCAGTGCAGATTTATATCTACCTCAGGGCTCTCAGAAAGCAGACACTGGAGAAAAGCTTCACAATCCTGTGAGACCCACAGGGTCCCAGATACAAGATGGATTGCACAGAAAAGGCAGAGAGGTACAGTGGAGCAGGAAAGGTTTAAAAAAAATGCCTTGAGAGTGTTTAGAAAGGAAAGTGATAAGAACCAATATCATATCTTTCATAAAAAAGAAAATAAGCAATGGAAGCTCTGTTCTGAATTATAATCATCCTCAAAAGAGACCATGGGGAGGGAGAGTTCTAGAGAGGATGACTGTTACTACAAAGAAGGAAATGGGGAAAATGGTGGGGGAGGGCTTTAGTTGGGGAAATGGGAGGGATCTGATACAGGGGGAGAGAGGACAGAGAAACAGTATCAAGGATGTTTGAAAAAGCAATAGGGAATCATATTGTTTTATTTAGAAATAAATATATAATGTGTATGTGTAAATACACATCTATCTATCTATCTATCTATCTATCTATCTATCTATCTATCTATCCATCCATCCAAATCCATGCCACTTGAGGTAACAATGATCCCCCAAAGAGCCATAGGCAATCTAACAAAACCCACAGTGTCAGGCATGGGAATTCTCCCTCAAGAGTAGTTGGTCAGGGGAATCGAAGAGACTCCTTAGATAATATGGGCCACTGTAACCCTTTTCAAAATATAAAGGTAAAATCCTATTTATTGGCAAGAGAACCACTTTTCACTGACCTGAAAGCCTCCTCCCTTAAGACTCTCTCATAATATCAGATGTTGCTGTGCAAACAGCCAAGGGGGAAGAGTAATCTGGAGTCCTACCCTGTGGCAAAGCTTCCAAACTACAATGACCAGCACAGCGCGATATTTCTAATCTTGCAATGGAAGTGTTTTAGTCTTCTAGACAGTTACATACCAGGCACACTCAATAGGAGGGAATTCATGCCTGTTACTGTAGACCTAGCCAACTCCCAGTGGATGGAGGGGACACAGACTTTAGGAGCAAACAAGCCATGTTCCTAGACCAATACAACTTCTGGCTGTTGTCTAAATACTTATACCCACAGTTATAAGTAGTCTGTGGTCACTGTTTGAGCACACAGACACCCCCCCCCACACACACACACACTCGAGCTTGTTAGATCTACAACTAATCAAAATGCAAAGAGTGCAACCCAGCTCCAACTGACACATCTACAATGCAACCCCTACACCTAAGGCTCAGGACACATCATGGAAATGGGGTTGGGAAACCCTTTCCGAAGGCAGAGGCAGAGGCCTAAGATGCTTAAGCTCAGTGGTGTCATTTAGACATGACAAGGAAGACAGACGTACTGTGAAATCTCAACATGCAGTTGCCTTAACACACCTTCACAATGGCAACACCAGCTGACATGCCAGCATGGATGGGGGAGATCTCACAAGAGCCCAGAGGAAGAGCTTCAAGACATTCCCAGCTGTTGGGAGAGGGAGAGTCAGTGTTCTCTATGGATGCGCCTCCTGGTAAGTTACTCAGCCCCAAGCACATCTGCACATGGACAACACTCAATGGAATACATATTAAGTAATAATTGAAGAAGAAGAGGTCATAAACTTGACAGGGGGTGATAGGGACACAGGAAGCATTGGAGGGACAGAGGGAGGGAAGAGATGGTGTGAATACAATACACATGTAGGAAATTCTCAAAAAAATTTAAATAAAACCAAACAAAACTGTCTTTTAGTTCTAGCCATACAAAAAGCATTTGAATGATGCTTTTGATCAAACCAAAAACAAATTTATAATGGTTATATATAAAAGAGAATATTTGAAATATATTTTTTTGTAACTCAGTGCTCAGAAATATTTGAATTGCTCAAAATTAGTAGCTATGAACTATAATCTATTTTACCCCACACGCCTGGAACACAAAGAAAAAGAAATGTAAAAGCCACCAAACCCCACGGAGGCAGGCTAAGGCATGTGGGTGGGAGAAGCGGATGAGGCGAAGCTGCATTGTCACGTGTCTTGCCTCTCCGGTGACCACCCCTGTCGGTTGTCATCCTTCATGCTCAGTAAACGACCGACTGCACAAGCAGAGGACCTGTGCAAAGAAGCTGAAGGTGACAGCACAGCCCTGCGGCCCAGCAGTAGGGGAGCAGAAACAGGTGGAGCCCTGAAGCCCACTGGCCAGCCAGCCTAGTAAAATCCTGGGTTTCAGGTTCTCTGAGAGACACCATGGCAGAGAGACAGAGGTTGAAAGGAATTAAGAAAAGATATCTGAGAGTGACCTCAGACTGACACTCGTGTGCACCCTTGCCCACATACACCAGCGCAGGCGCACAGATCCACACTAACAAGTGTAACTCTCTACCACTCCTTATTTGTGAATAGCATCATGGTTGCAAAATTCCCATGTTACACAATATGGTCTAAAGGCCAGCAGCAGCTTTAAAGTTGACTGTAGCCACTCAGAACTCTGCAGTGTGCTAGCTGTGAAGAGGCACCCTGGTCCTGGGGAGGGCAGGGCTAGCAACAATAACTTTCATTCATATGGTTTTCCATAAAAAATGTCCCTTCCCCACGCAAGTATGTACACAAGTATACACCCCCCCCACACACACACACAAATACGCATGTACTAAAGGCCTTGAGTACCCAAGCTTAGCACAAAACAACCTCTGGGTTTCTTTTCAGACCACTTGTCTGCCCTGTTCCAAGGCTCACTACTATGACTCTGATCTCTTGGATTCTAGGAAACAGGGGCTACATTATCAAGGCACCTTTGATGGTGACCTAAACCGTGTAAGTGGTCCAAATTTAACATTTGGAACTCATCTGGACTTTGGCTTTCTGCTGTGATGTGTTATAAATCACAGCACTGATCCTGTTCCCAGTTTAAAACTTAGCAACGTGGATCTGCTTATGTCGCAGAGTGCAGGGCACCCACCCATCCAAATCTCAGGGCGATCCTCAAGTATGCAGCCTCACTTTCAACCCCCAGTGAAGAGGGCACTATGAGCCTCGTGTTTTTTCCACCCAGCACAGTTCTAACAAAGCCATGTGATTTTCTAGACTGGGATTCTGACTGCTAAGCAAGGCTTTTGTTTTGAAGAGGTGTCAGGGTGTCAGCATGTCAGCTCCTAGACTAAACATATGAAACCAACAATCCAAATTTGAACATTTGCTGTGAAGCTTTAATGTTCTCAAGCACGGGGCTTGTGTCCTGGTACAGATGCCCATCAGAGAGCAATGGGTTTGCTTCACCAGACAATGGTGGCTGTTGGCGGACGGAGCCAGAAAGCATCATAGGGAAGGTCCTCCAGTGCCCTGTGAACACTTAAAGACAGAACTATGCAAGAGACACAGTAAGCTCAGGCCTAGCATTAACCCAGGTCACAAGCGAGTACTATACAGACACATGGAGAAAAATAGCACCTCTTCTGCTGTGCAAAAGGCTATAAAGTGAGGAAATTAAGTCTGGAAAGAGCTTCTTAGATTTGTAGGTAGACAAACAAAATGAGGTAAAGTGAAGGGGGGAAATCCCTAAGGCTTTCCACAGTACTTCAGAAGCTTAAGTTCCACAGGCTCGCTAGATACCAAATTACTACAGAATAGACATGCATACTTTTTCCAGTGCCTCACTACCTGGAAGGGACTGCTGCAGAGACAGGGACACGCCCTCCGTCACTGGTCAGACAGGAATAGTGGTATTCTGGAAATGCTTAGCATGTAGCAGCTTCAAAGCAGAACCATGGTATACTTGGCGCTTAAGACGCACTAGGTCCTAACAGATTTCTGGATGAGGTTCACCGAGAGATCAGAAAGCCTGGGAAGAACGAAGCGGACAGAGACACTACGCAGGAGAGGAGGACAACTGAAAGGAAGAATTCCTTATTTCACATCCCTCCTGCTTTTGCTGGTTGGTCCCTCTGAGACCACTGAATGTGGCACGTAATATACACCACAACACAAGATCTCTGTAACAACAGCCTGCAAGATCAGAAGTCCATTCCAAGGCTAGCATCAGTAAACAATAAGAACAACTACTATAATTAAATGAAATTCATCAGGTATGTTCAAACAGAGTCCGCAAAACTTTACAGTTAAGACTATCTTGTTGATAACCCTTGAAAAATGCTAGGAAGCCAACCTGTTTGGAAATGGCTAACAACGGATACATTGTCCCGCCCTTTCCTATGAGGAACCAAACAACTGGTGAGGAAAATACTTTGTATCCCTTAATAAGAAATGGCTCATATGGGTGGGATGGAGGGAAAGGAAGACGTTCTTGTCTCAGGTGGCTATAGCTCAGGGCGACAGACACTCCCTGTTAACCACAACTTCACCAAGCCCACGGTTCTGCTTCTGGTCACTGTCTCACTGACTATAAGACTGAAGTCTATGGTAACCAGAAAAGTGTATAAAGAGAAGGCTTAAAGAAGAAAGCTTAATGCTCGATAGCAGAGAGTTAAGGTCTAGAAAGCAAGAGAAATTCTAGGGGAGAGGGTCTTCAGAAAGGGGAGTCAGCACATGGAGGGGGACCCACGAAAGGGAACACCTCACTGGGCAGTTTCTCTAGGAGCTTCTCATAGGACTTGGGAGAGAAACTAGAAAAGACTAAGGTGACGTCTACTGAGATTGGCTAGTTTCTCTGGGCGAACTATAAGCCTAGCCAATTAGGGGAGCCCTGCCATGTATGTTTTCTCTGGCCCAACCACTTTCTGAGCTGCTCACTCTGTCAGGGGGAAGCCCTCCACCCTTAGCCCCACTGTGGGTCTCTGACTTGCTTTACTAGCTGCTGTCCTCAATTGCCTGCTAGTCACTAGTCCTGGCTGGAACTGCAGCGCTCAACCTAGTAGGTGTTGCTAGTCTTAGAGGATGTCTGGTTTGCTGGCCATTAATAGACGGTTTTCCCTTCGTTCTCACATTCACATAACCAGCTTGTAGTTTATCACACAGCTTTCTCCTTGGCTGCCAATGGGCAGTGAACTCTTATCATAGCTACAAGATGTAGCTGCAGTTGTTCTTGGCTGTCTCAGGTTTAACTCCTTGTCCATGGGGTGGTCTTCCTTAACTAGGTGGGAGATAAATGTTCTAAGCCATTCTTACTTGCAGTTTATGTAAACTGTGTTATTAGATGCATTAGAAGCAGGAGCACATGGAGGGAAACAGCACTTTGCTTATGTTGCCTGCAGGGTGAGAGTTGGGGGAGGCCTGGGGGAGCTTTGTGAGAGCCAGTCAGCACTAACCTGTCCTTCTGACCTAGTCAGCTTAGCTATCTTATACCCAGCCACAAGGCCTCCTGGTTTACCTTCCTCAGTGTTCCTGGCCCAGCTGACTGTTTTAACCTTCCCATCTCCTTTAATCTAATGTCTGTTCATACTGTAATAATAGTACGTGGGGTTGTAGCTGTGTATTGGAAAACCTTCTATGTGTGGGGCAAGTTTTCTCAGTAGACATCCACTAGAAGGGAGGGAGGGAAAAGGAGGGAGAGAGACATTTTTATAGTTCAGTTATATCTTCTCAAGTATTAATAATGAGCTTAAATAAAACAGAAAACAAAAGGAGCAGTGTGCGAGGCAGCTGGCTGGCTAAGGGTCTAGCTGGTGGTCTGCACTCAAGCCACAGAAGCCAAGGAGAAGTCTGATGTGCTGCCACTTGTCTGTAAGCCTAGCACTTGTAGTGAGACGGGACGTGAGGAAGAGAAACTTCTGGAAGCTATTGGGCCAGACAGCCTGGAGTACACAGTGTGGCAGAAACAAGTAAGACCCTGCCTTAGAAGAAGGGAGCCTCGTTCTGGAAAGTCTGCTGACTTCCACATGTGTGTCAGGGCACACACACTCTCCACTCATATGCAAACAGACTAAGACAGAAAGAAAATGAGAGATCATGGCACAAATCAGTGGCTATAAATCATTAGATGAGACTTCATGATGAACCTTTAAAAAGATGGTACAAATGACACTTGAATTCAGTTTTCAATCCTAACATCACAAACAGGAAGACTGACAATAACCTTGAATACTATGGAGCTCCCTTTGTAAATAAATAAACTTACATGGACACAGAATTTAAACTAACACTTTTTTTTAAATATATGGGGAACACAAAAGACAGATATAAGCATGGGGAAACAATCCTAAAACCCAGGACTTCAGAAAATCCACACAATGAAAAACTTAGTTTATACAACAAATAAACTGGAAAGGGAGACCTTAAAGAGTTAAATCAAAGTAATCAACTAACCAACCAACAAACCACAGGAAAAGGGGACATATGAAAGAAAGCAGCACAGAGACCTGGGAACCCTGGGCAGGCCTTCTGTGCTATGAGCATCTAGAATTTGAACACTCACAGAATATTTGGTGAAATTAAGAAATTACTATTAATTTTCTTCCAAGTCTTATAATGGTATTATGATTGCTTATCCTTCTTTAGGAAAATCTAGTCTTTATGTGACTTGATCTAAGATTTACTTCAAAATAATAGATCCTAGAAGCCCGCATGCAGACAAAATACACAGGGCCAGAACTGATAACTGCTGGGGTTGGCCAACAGGTCAATCAAGATTTGTTATTCTGCACTACTCTGATAAGTGTCTGAAATTTTCTATAATAAAATTTTAAAAATGAGTTAGGTTTGCACAATAGGACATTAGTTACCCTGATGCCAAGCAACATAGTTTACAGCTATCAATTTAAAACATAACAAATACTTCAGCAGATAAGACATGCAAAAAAGAAATATGCAAGCCACAGTCAACCTCAAGGTTAATCAATTTCACATTGAAGATGAGAAAGGCCAAAATTAAGCTTTATTGAAAAATGTTTGGCAAACAAAGAAATTATAACCAAATGTCTAAAGCACTGTACAAGTGGTTTTATGGCATTGACTATAATATATTAAACTATTTGTAAAAAGGAGACAGACAGGTTTGAAAAACAAAGTGAGCTTACATAATGAGCCTGTGACTTAGAGAGATGGACAACCAGGCTTATCCTCCTTCAGAAAATTGAAAATTGGGTTTTTTCCTCTTTTTTCTTTTCTTTTCTTTCTTCCCTCCTTCCCTCCCTCCTCCTCCTCCTCCTCCTCCTCCTCCTCCTCCTCCTCCTCCTCCTCCTCCTCCTCCTCCTCCTCTTCTTCTTCTCTCTCTCTCTCTCTCTCTCTCTCTCTCTCTCTCTCTCTCTCTCTCTCTCTCTCTCCTCCCTGCTCTCTTTTTGTGTATATGAGCAGATCAAATATAGGAGCATTAAAATGGTCTTACAAAGCTTCTTGAGAGAAATCAAGAATAGCCCTAGGGTTTGTGAAAGCTTTTCCTTCAGAGTTCAGGGAAGGAAAGGATGAAGGGCACAGCATTCTTCAGGGATGAGAGTCACCCCGCTGGCATGGCTTCATCTAAAGCAGTATTCATACTGAACTGAGCTGCTCAGAGTAGGAGTCCAGGAGACTGAACCAGCACCCACTCCAAATCCAAAGAAGACACAAGTTTTGAAAAGTGCCCAAGCATAGAACATACGATCTATATGTGTATGGGCTCAAAGAACTATGAAAAGGGATCTGGACAGAGGGCACTTAGGAGGTCCTTAGTATTATATGCATTATAAATGCTCAGATCCTTCTACATGGATGCTATTTTTGCAACGGCTATGTCATTTAATCAACAACATTCCCTTCTTTGACATTCACTGAATAAGAGTAGCTGATTCAATCGAATGTTCTGTTGAAAGTATCTATTCATCTAAAAACTAAAATGTAAACTGCTATTTTAATTGCTGCTTATTATCCCACTGGACCTTGGTGGAGGAACCTTGTCAGAGTGTTTCTCATAAATCAACCAACTAATTGCTGAAAGAGTCTGTCAGAGAATGCATACTGTGAATCAGGTTCTAGGTAGGGTGGACACGGCACAGGATAAAACAAGCCCAGGTAGGGCAAAGAGGCAGGGCACACCAGGAGAAAAGTTCTGAGCAGGTTCAAGCAGCTGAAAGGGCATTCTGTATATATCTCGAGGCCTCCGCTGCGGCTGGCAGGGTGGTGGGAAGTCCAGTGGCGAGGGCACTATGTGCGAGGACCTCTGAAAAAAATGCCATGCACTTGGGCTGGTAGTAACTGCACAGCTGGGTGCTAATTACAAGAATAGCTTATATTAATGAGGCTAAAGAGTGACCCATGATGGTCAGCTCATGACCAGTGCTGAAACCGTGTATATCCTGGAGACCAGGGGACCCCTCTGGAAACTTCCAAACATCTCAGGCTATTACCTAAGTTATTAGTTGTTCTCCATAAACTAATAGTAAAACCCTATTGCTGGTGATATCACTTCTATATCTCATTGAACATGGAGAAGTCAAGCTGTACCTACTAGAGCCCTCACTCTTACAGACCAGTGTTTATGATATTAGAAGGTACTTTGCACACTACCAGAGGAAAAGGGTAAATACCAACCCAGCTACAAAAAAAACCCCTCTAATCTACAATGGTGACTGCCTGTGTGATATGCTGCTACAACAGTGGCACAAAGGTGGGGGGAGCCACCCACTCTCTGACTGGATTTAAAGCCACACCATGAGATGGAATCCATGTCTGACACTGCTCAGGTAACCAAGAATCTGACACTGGATGGACTATAGGCACAGAGAAAAACCAAATACTGTTGTTCTCTTAAAGGAACAAGGCAGGAAGATGACATTCTGCCATATCCATAGGTCAGTGCCTGGCTCAGCCAGCATCAGAAAAGCTTCCCTTTGCAGTGGAAGAGAAGAAATACAGACTTCCAACCGGACCATGTGCAGAGAGTGAGCAGTTTTGGAACACTCAGTCCTAAGTGGGATGTTGTAATAACCTCTCCCCTCAGGGCTCAGGGGGCTGTGTGGAAGAGGAGATGGAAAACTGTTGGAGCCAGAGGGGATGGTGATTCCAAGGCGGCAGTGTCCTCCAGACACAACAGGACAGATGCACATAAACTCAGACTGTCCCAGTGCTAAGAAGGGCCATGTTCGTGTGAGCATGGACCCTAATCCAGGAAACTCCCTCCAATTAACATCTGCCTGCAAATAAAAACTCTTCTTCTCAAAGGAGTCTCACAGGGAGAGGGCTGGGGCCTGGGAATGGGTATAGTGAGTCTCCACAGGAAGAAACAGAGGGGTTGACTGCTAGGTTCCATTCTCTAGAAAACCAGGATGTAATAAGGGAGAAAAACTTTCAGAGTTAATGTATAGTTTACAAGTTGTCTTTACAACTGATCTGTTTGAAATATTCACAGAAGTATTTCACTTGTATAGGAATTAACACTGAAACACTTTTCTGAAATAAATGCTTTGTTAATGCGGTAACAATTTTATTTGCTGGCATAAATCACACCCTTTTTTGTACACACAGAGATGATTATTAGTCACACATTCATTATGCTTGTTGACTGCAATTAATATGGCAATACAGTATATCAGTAGTTACAATAATATTAACTCACATGAACATCATTTGGAAAGGTAAATTAATGAATGCCTGCCTTAGAAAGGCCCTTGAGTAAGTTAGCCTTATCTCCCACTTGGTTCAGTGGTGCAAGGATACAGACTTTGTCCTCTCTGAGGGATGCAGGGACACAGTACATTGAAATCACTACACCCCGCCTGATCTTAGATCCAACCTTATTCTTTATAAACTACCTGACTGGAGGCATTTTCTTAAAGCAAAACAGAGGAAGAAGAGCACAGAGAAAAATGCAGAGAGCCACAGATGTTTATTTTAATGATTGTTAGGGAACATTTGCAAGGCTTTCTTTAGTGTTCCAGTTTTTCAAAACAAATGCAAAATCCAATTTATCCTTATCTTCATGCTTTTCTTCTAGCATTTTTTCTTCTCTAGACATCTGAATTAGAACCTGAGCTACAAAATTCTCATGTTACAAGCTATAATAGATGATAACCAAACTGTGCTATGTCTCACACAGTTCAGTGAAAATCTATCAGACAGATCCCACATGTACAGAGCTGAAGACACAGTTCAAGTCGCTCTTGGGCAAGCAACTACAGACATGTGGACTTACTATGTCACATCAACAGTACACACATGCTCTGCATCAGACTTATGAATCACTCCAATGCACCATCCCAGCAACAGATATCAAGTAACCAACAGCTCAGTCCTAAGTCAGGCCACTATGGGCGTGTCTGACCTAGCCTGAGAAGTGGGCGCCTGCTGCTCTAGAGCACAAACATCCAGACGAGAAGTTTTCACTGAGGTGACTGCAGAGTGGTAACAGGTACTTCATGTCACTCTATCTGTAAGTCTCTACATGCTCATCAGGAAGCTACAAATCATTACTAATATAAAGCACTTGAAAAAATCAATTATGTACTTTACTTGGATAAAAATGGTTAAATTTAAATTCATTTGTTAAATACTTTAAAGAATGTTAATAAATTTAAGTTTATATGCATTGTAGATAGAAAAAAACTGCTTTAAAAAAGTACTTAAGAGACACAGGGCCTAAGATCAGTGGAGCAGCTGGAACAGAAATCTTCCTGCCACAGTTGGCACCAGGGAACCAGAAGATTCCACAGCCTTCTCTGCACAGCCCTCCAGGGGAGAGCTATCTCCCAGCAGCTCTTTCACTCAGCCCAGAGGTGAGATCTCCACCTTCTCAACACAAGGAGGGAAACTACACCCTAGAAAAAGCAAGAAAGTAATCTTCTTCCAACAAACCCCAAAGAAGATACCCACACAAACATAAATAACATCAAAAATAACAAGAAGCAACAATCACTATTCCTTAATATCTCTTAACAACAATCGACTCAACTCCCCAATAAAAAGACATAGACTAAGTCGGGCGTGGTGGCGCACGCCTGTAGTCCCAGCACTTGGGAGGCAGAGGCAGGCGGATTTCTGAGTTTGAGGCCAGCCTGGTCTACAGAGTGAGTTCCAGGACAGCCAGGACTACCCAGAGAAACCCTGTCTCAAAAAAAAAAAACAAAAACAAAAATCAAAAAACAAAAAACAACAACAAACAAAACAAACACAAAACAAAAACAAAAACAAAAAAGACATAGACTAACAAAATATTTTTCATGTAAACTTCAATTTTATCAGAAAATGTTTGTACTACCCCTTTTAATTAATTTAGTAATGTTTTTTATGTCTACCACTTTATCTGCATTATTTTTCATGATAATTTTCAATTTTAATATGTCTTCCTATATATTTCCTCTATTTTATCAGAAATGTTTTCAATGTAAATCTTTGATTTTACCACAAATGTTTCTAATTCCACCTTTAATTAATTTAGAAAATTTTTTATCTACCATTTTATATGTAAAATTTTCCATGAAATAGTCAATTTTAACATGTTTTTCTATATATTTCTTGAATTTTACCAGAAATATTTTCCATGTAAATCTTCAATTTTATCTGAAAATGTTTATAATTCTACCTTCAATCAACTTAGAATTATCTTTATGCCTATCACTTTATCTGTATAATTTCTTTAATTTTAACATGTTTTTCTATATATTTCTTCAATTTTACCAGAAATATTTTCCATGTAAATCTTCAAGTTTATCAGAAAATGTTTATAATTCCACTTTCAATCAAATTAGGAATACTTTTATGCCTACCATTATTACATCTATATAAAATTTTCTATAATACTCTTCAATGCTGACATGTTTAAAATTTTTAACACCTAAAATTTTTCTACAATTTTATCAGAAATATTTTCCATGTAAATCTTCAATTCTATCATAAAATGTTTCTATTTTATATTTCAATTAATTTAGCAATGTTTTACATGTCTACCACTTTACTCTTTAATATTTCATGAAAACTGTCAGTTTTAACGTGTTTTTCTATGTATCTCTTCTATTTTATCTGAAATATTTTCCATGTAAATCTTGAATTTTATCATAAAGTTTTATTTTTCAATAAAAAATACTTTAAATCTCTTAAAAAATACTTAAGAGAAACTTAAAGAAAGTTTTTTCTTGAGATTTGCTTCAAAGAGCTGAACTTGCATGTGTATTTGACAGTGAGAGACATTTTCAATTTTTCTAAAATTCATCAACTGCAAATACTCAAGAAGCTCCACATATCACAAACAACAGAACACCTAAAATCTTAATAGTCAGTACTGTGACACAGAGCTAGTGAAAACAGCCTCAGTAACATAATACACACACACACACACACACACACACACACACACACATACACACACCAATAAAAAGGCATATACCATCTGTCAGCTTAAAAACAGGTAGGTTTTAACAAATTTTTTTCTTACATCATGATACTAATCAACTGTATTTTGAAAATTACTACACATAATATTGGAAACTAAATTTAGTGCTAACTCCTGTAGTTAGCAATGAGTTGTACGGTTTGTACAATTCAGTTTCTAAAGATAAAAACTCTAAAAATACTATTAAGATTGCTGACTGAAATATTTTAGAATGATTATGTCAATTCTGCCAGTTCACGTAACATGAGATCTCAGCTTTTAACAAACTAACACTCACTAAATGACTAGGCAAGATGGAGGTCAAGCCAAAACTCCATAACTACATAACAGAACTAAATAATTCTAAATAATTGATTTTACCACAAAACAAGTGAAATAAATGTGGAACTTCTCAGTACATTTGCAATGTGAGAAATGCAGTCATGACAGTGCCATGTGTTTACAAAAGGAGGTTTATCTTACAGTTAATATCAAACTAGGCAAAGGAGATGCCACACAGCCAGCAGAATCTTAATGCTCAAAAGTCCAAGGCTATTATTATTATGATAAATCTTACTATTAAATAGTATATACTCTATTCCTAACCCACAAGTGTCATGGTTGAAAGAATCTGAAGATAATAGAGAAATCAGACTTTGGTTACCTGAGCTAAAAACACTAAGGCAGAAGATGGGAAAACTGTGAAGTCCTGCGGTCTAAATGAATTGAAGACTCCTCACCTGACACCACCATTCCCACACCTCTTCCCCTCTGGCTAATTACATTTTAGCATTGTCACAGGGTCCCTACCACATGGAAGTGGCCAGCTGGAACTGCACCTAAGGCACTAGGACCTCACAGTGCTCTCTGGGCAGAGTGGGACTTCAGAGGTGCTTGTGCCAGCCACAAAGATGCCCCTAGAGAGGTAAGCGCAGCAGGAGCCTGGCTCTCCAACAGACAAGGCTCCCTCGCACTGCTCGCACTCACCACCAGGAAGCTCTACTGCTGGCTATAAGAAGCAGCAGTGGCCAGAGCACAGGGAAAGTGAGCCTCCTCTGCAGCTCTGCAAAGGGCAACTATTCCACAGGGACAAGGGCTCTCTCCATGAAAACAGACACGAACCCACCAACAGACTGAAGCTCAGTTGCACCATGAGTCATATCACAAAAAAAAGTCTACACCAAAGCAGACACATGAAGCAAAACCACAGGACAAAGGCTGAGATATGACTCTCCAAAACTCAAACAGCTTGACTCTCAACACAGGTCTAAAAAATATTAGCTGGATAAAAAGGAAAGTCTCTCACGAAATGATGCCAGATGGTTATATTCAGAAGAATAAGATTAGATTCCTATTGTTCATTCATTGTACATGAATCAATTCAGAATAGATTAAAAGAAAAACCTTCCATGTAAAACTTGAAAACTCTGAACATATTAGAGGAAATCACAGGAAAACCACTTCAAAATATTAACAGCAGTATTTATATGATAGGACTTTAATAGCTTAGGAATTAAGCAGAAGTGCCAAGAGGGATTCCATCAAGTGTGAAAGCTTCTGAATAGCAAAGGAAAACAATCAGGACAGTGAAGAGACAGCCTGCAGAATGGGAGACACAGGAATGGGGCGACACAGCTCTTTACCTGATACAGGATATACAGACACACACAAACACACACACACACACACACACACCATGGCCCTCAATTAATAAATAGTAAACAAATATAAGTTCTTGAAAGAGACACAAATATCAGCAAATATATGAAAACATATTCAAAATGCTAAGCTATTAGAGAAATGTAAATAAATACGACATTGAGATTTCATTTTACCCCAGCCACAATGATCATCCAGAAAAGGACATCAACAAATGTTAGAGAGGATTGGGAAGGGAGTTAAATTAGCTTAGTAATATAGAAATCAGGGTGAAGGCACTGTGGTGTGATCCAGCTACTCTATTCCTGGTGCACATCAGAAGAAATCTAATTCTAATTCTACTTCCCACATATGCCTGTAGAGCCACATTTACTGTGGAATTATTTTTGTACAACTCAAGTTACAGAATCAGCCTGGGGAACTATGTGCAGACATAAAGTTTTTTGTTGTTGTTGAAGATTTTATCTTTATTCCAGTGTGTATTTCTGGCTTGTCAAAAATCAGTTGTACACAGGTGAGTGCATTTATATCTTGGTCTTCAATTTGATTCTATTGATCAATGTGCCTGTCTTTGTGCTACTACTATAGTTCTGCAGTACTACTTGAGATCAAGGATGGTGATACCGCCAGCAGTTATTTTATTCTACAGGATCAGTTTAGCTATCCTGGGTTTTTTGTTTTTCAATACGAAGTTGAGTACTGTCCTTTCAAGGTCTGTAAATAATTGTGCTGGAATTCTGATGGGGATTGGGTTGAATCTGTAGCTTGCGTTGGTAAGATGACACTTTTCACTATGTTAATCCCACGGATCCATGCACATGGGAGACATTTCCATCTCCTCACATCTTCTTCAATTTCTGTCTTCAGAGACTCTAGGTTTTTGTTATACAAGTCTTTCACTTGCTTGGTTAGAGTTAGCCAAAGACATTTTATATTATCTGCGGCTATTGTGAAAGGTGTTGTTTCCCTAGCTTCTTCCTCAGTCTGTTTGTCATGTGTACATAAAAGTGACTCTAATTTTTTTTCTTTTTGGTTAAACTTGTAACAAGTCACTTTGCTAAAAGGAACTCCCTAGTAGACTTTCTAGGATCACTGATGTATACTATCATATCATCTGGAAATAATGATATCTTGACTTCTTTCTTTCCAATCTGTATCCCCTTGATCTCCTTCAGTTAGTTGTCTTATTGTTCTAATTAAAACTTTGAGTATACTGAATAGATATGGAGAAAGTAGACAGACTTGTTTTGTTCCTGATTTTCATGGAGTTGCTTTGAGTTTCTCTTGTTGGCTATTGGCTTGCTATAAACTGCCTTTATTATGCTTGAGTAGATCCCTTTAATCCCTAATCGCTCCCAGACTTTTATCATGAAGGGGTAGCCTTTTCTACATCTAATGAGATGATCATGTATTTTTTTTTCTTTCAGTTTGTTTATACAATGCCACATCTCTGGAATGAAGCCTACTTGACCACGATCTTTTTCATGTCTCTTAGTTGGTTTCAATAAGAATTTGTCTATCTTGATTTCCTCAAAGAACCAATTCTTTGTATTGTTCTATTTGTTTATAGTTTATTGACTTCAGCCTCAGTTGATTACTTCTTGTCTTCTTCTCCTCTTGGGTATGCCTATTCATTTTTGTTCTACAGACTTCAGGTGTGCGATTAAGTTGCTAGTATGAGATTTATCCAATTGTCTTTTTTTTTTTTTTTTTTTTTTTTTAATGCAGGCACTTAGTGCTATGAACTTTCTTTTCAGGACCACTTTTCTTTTACTGTGGACCATAAATCTAGAGATGTTGTGTATTCATTTTCATTGAATTCTAGAAAGTCTTTAATTTCTTTATTTCTGCTCTTTTCCATTCAGCAGAAAGTTGATCAGTTTCCATGAGTTTATAAGCTTTGCATTATTTCTGTTATTGATATCAAGTGTTAGTCTGTAGTGGTCTGATAAAATACAGGGGGTTATTTCAACTGTCTATTGAGATTGCTTTGTGTCTGAGTATGTGGCCAATTTTACAGAAAGTTCTATGAGGTACCAAGAAGAAGGTATATTCTTTTGTGTTTGAGTGAAATGTTCTATAAATACCTGTTGAGTACATTTTTATCACTGCCCATAAACTCAAGTCCAAGTGGATCAATGGCCTCACATAAAACTAGATACACTGAACCTGATAGAACACAAAGTGAGGAGTAGCCCTGAATGAACTGGCACAGGACACATGTTGGGGCACACTGTATGAAGGTGTGTTTTTGTATTGCCAGAGAGCTGATCGTACAGGAAAAGACAGGGTCTCTGGGAGAAGAAGGCAGGTGCAGAAGATTTGCCAGTGGGATATGGTGGGGTAGTGGAGCATCATGAACAGGTACAGAGAGGTAAAACTCTGGCCACATGGAAGGTTACAGGCTAGTTAGGTTAAGTTTAGACAGCTGGCTGGGACACTGCCCTAGAAAAAAAGCCTGAGCATTAATATATTAAAAAGACTTGGTGTCATATTTAAATAGCTGGTGGTCCATGAAAATCCTAATATAGAGACAACTTTCTGAAACAGAACACTGGTAGCACAGGCACTAAGATCAGCAATTAATAAACGGGACTTCCTGAAACTAGAAAGTCTCTGTAAAGCAAAGGACACCATCATCAGACAACAGCCTACAAAATGAAAAAAAAAAAAATGTTTACCAATTCCACATCTGTAGAAGTCTAATACCCGAAATACATAAAAAACTCAAGACTAGATATCCAAAATCCAAATAATCCAATTAAAATATGGGGTACAGATCTACATAGAGAATTCTCAACAGAAAAATCTCAAATGGCTGAGAAACACTTAAAGAAATGTTCAGCATCCTTAGCCACCTGGGAAAAGCAAATCAAAACAACTCTGAGATTCCATCTCACTCCCCTCAAAATGGCTAAAATCAAAAGCTCAAGTGATGGCTCATGCTGGCACGAATGTGGAGCAATGAGACGACTCCTCTATTGCTTGTGGAAGTGCAAGCTTGTACAAACATTATGGAAATCAATACAGTGGTTCCTCAGAAAAATGGGAATTCATCAACCTCAGGACCCAGCTATGGCACTCCTGGGCATATACACAAAGGACACTCCATCCTACTACAAGGACACTTGCTCAACTATGTTCACAGAAGCTTTATTTGTAATAGCCAGAAACTGGAAACATTCTAGATGTCCCTCAACAGAAGAATGGATAAAGAATATGTGGTACATTTATATAAGGGAATATTACTCAGCTGTTAAAAAAATGACATCATGAAACTAGCAGACAAATGAATGAACTAGAAAAAAAACATCCTTAGTGAGGTAACCCAGATCCAGAAAAACAAACAACGGTATATACTCATTTGAAAGTGGATATTAACTGTAAAGAAAAGAATAATGATGCTACAATCCACAGACCCAGAAAGGTTAAGCAACAAGGAGGGCTTTGGTGCTGCATGGATCTCCCTGGAAAGAGGAACTAGAACAGATTCTGTGGGTGGCCTGGGGGCAGGGACAGATGAGAACAAGGGGGAACAGGTGGGAGGATGGGGGAAGAATACTGGGAGAGATGGCTGGAACTGGGGGTATTTCAGGGCTGAGGCAGAAATCTAGTGCAATGGAAATTCCATGAAATCTATGAGGGTGACCCTAGCAAAGACTCCTAGTAATAGGGGACAAGGTTCCTTGAGCTGATCATCTTCTTTAACCAGCTTAGGACTCAAGTAGAGGGATTGGGACACCAACCCAGCCACAAATCCTTCGACCTACAGCTGGTTCTGTCTGCAAGATGTGCTGGGACCAGAGCCTAGCGTATCTGTCATTAGAGAGAACAGAGATTTTATCTAGTAACTGATGGGTGTAGATGCAGAGTCCCATAGCCAAACATTAGGTGGAGCTCAGAGAGACATGATGAGAAGAGGGAGGAAGGATTCTAGGAGCCAGAAGGCTCAAGGATACCACAAGAACATGGCCCACAGAATCAACTGAGCAGAATTCATGAGGGCGCGGGTGTCAAGGAAATCAGGGAGCCTATGTGGGTCTGACCTAGGCCCTCTGCATAAAGGTTATGGTTGTGTAGCTGGGTAATCTTGTGGGACTCCTAACAGTGGGGTTGGGAACTGTCTCTTACTCTTTAGCCTGCTTTTGGGACCCTTTTTATCCTACTGGGTTGCCGTGCCCGGCCTTGATGTGAGGGCATGTGTCTGGTCTTTCTGTCGCTTGTTATGCTGAGTTTGGTTGATGTCCCTGGGAGGCTTGCTTCTTTCTGTGGGGTGGAAGAGAAGGATGGATCTGAGGGAAAGGTGAGGTATGTGTATTGGGGGGAAGACTAGAGGTAGGAGGAGGGAAACTGCAGTTGGGATGTAATATATGAGAAAAGAATACATTTTTAAAAACAAAAAAATAGTTTAAAAATGATTTAAACCAATAAGTAAAAATAACAAAGGTCCTTTCTTTAGTAAGAACAGAAAAGAATGAAAATAAAGAAATAGATTACATACATCTTGGTTCATAGAAACCTATCTATACTTATCACTATTTGGAACAACTGAGAATGCTCCTAGACTTACCTGCTGGAGGCAGACAGTCTTTCCAATCAAAATAGCCTGCATAGATTCCAGGTTCTAAGGATCCAACAATAGGATCTGCTTTTAGCTCAATGTAATTTTCAAAGAGTCGCTGATCCAGTTCTTTCAGTGATGTCATGCTAACCTACAACACAAGACAAGGGGTTAAAATGCCAAGTTAAGAGTAGAGAAGAGATAAAATAATGCAAGGATGAATCTATTACATTTCTAAAAGAATTTTTCTACATAGTTCAGATTTCTATTTTATCTATGTTAGCAATAAAGAGAACTATTAGTATGGCTAAGAAATAAGTTCCATCTATGGACTATAGGTTATCTTTCAAAATCCTTTAAACTTTCTTTTCTGTAGAAAGACCAAAATGGCAGTATAAATACTTAATAGTTAATGACCAACAATACAGAGAACACCAACTGCAGTGCTCACATCAGTGATGTCATCCAACGACACCCTGTTCTAACAACCAGCCTGTGGCTACTCTGGCGTCTTCCAGTTACATGTCTGCATAACTGAGATGTGTCTCAGTGCTGGGTAGTCTACTTGTCCTACAGTCACTCCATGGAGAAAACAGTTTTTGCTCTTTCCTGGTTCAAATAATACATCAAAGATGCTACTAGAAAGCCCTGGTATGAGTACTATAGGCCCAGATCTAGGCACAGTTCGGCGCAGGCCAACTGTGGCTCCTACTGGCAGTATTGACAAAACAGGCAGAGGTTGGTATCAGTCTTATAGGAGGGGCCTTGGTCTCAGAAGCACTCAAGTGACTAACTGCCATTTGACAACATCAGTGTGCTGGCTCAGTGCATGTGAGGTGGACCATGGCCAGTCTTCTTTCACATCGTTTACTTGAGGGGCACAGGCTTCTTGAACACCAGAGCTGAACTTCAGGAAGCTCACAGGAAAGTGGAATGCTCATCTAAGGAGTGTGCCTGCTGGGAAGCAAAGTACCCAACAAGCAGCTGTGGGAGCAACAGCTGGAACAGAACTCAGTGAAAACTCTTCAGAGGGGACTTAGAGAAGATCACAGGACATGATTTTATAATGAGAGGATATACAATTTCCAAAGATATTGAACTGAAAGGCAGGCTGTCTTTCAAAGCACAAACATGACAGAAATCTAAAGCTGAAGTTAGAAACAGAGAAGATAGACTAGCTCCAAGAGGCCTTATAATCCAACCTATAGAAATTTAAGTGGACATGCATGAACAATGAGAGAAAAGCCAACAAGTAAACAAGCAAAAGAAGAAATTTTACTGGATCTGAACCAGAGTTTGAGCTGTAGTATATAGCTGAGTTCCAAGTTAGACGGACGACGCTGTATATATCCAGGTACACACTTTTAAGAGTTACCAGTTTCTAAGTGAATAAGGGGGTGGGCTTCACTTTCCTAGAAGAAAGTCATAAAACCTACAGAGAATAAAGGATCAGTGTCATTCCAAAACCTGAGATCACTGCAATAATATCTACAGGAACCCAACTTCAGAGACATGGGAATCCCTTACCTAAGTCCAAACAACTTATGAGAGAATCACCTGCATTTGTAATAAAGGACACTAACAAGTCAAACAAATAAGACTGGGGAAGACGAACAGGTGAGGAAAATAGTGAAAGAAAGTGAAATCCAAGTTCCTTCCCAATAGACTTCATGCATGGTGCCTACAAAATACACTAGAAGCATCCTAGAAATATGAAATATAACTTCTAAATAAGTATTCTTTTCAAAAGAATTTTATGTTTTCTGCCTGTGTGTGTGTGTGTGTGTATGTGTGTGTGTGTATGTGTGTGTGTATATATATATATATATATATACACACATACATGTATATATATGCACCACTTGTATGGAGGGGCCTATGGAGGCCAGAAGAGGATATAAGATCTTCTGGAACCAGTAGTACACCCGGTTGTAAGCTGCCTAGTATGTGCTGGGAACCAAACCAATGTTTCCTGCAATAACAGCAAGTGTTCTTAATTGACCTGTAGCTCCAAAGATTCTTTTAAGTATTCTTAAAATAGAATAGGAACAGAGTTCAGTGGTAGAGCCTTAGTAAACCCTGCCCTACCCCACAACAAAAGATTCTTAAGCAAAAAGAGACCGACAATGAAGATGCAGTGTATCTAACTTTTGTGGAGATAAGGCAGTGAGAAAACAACGTTGCGCTTCAGATGTTGACAAGAGAAGTTTAAAAGAAGAATTAGAATTAATGTTTTAAACTCCTTCAAGCAGCTAACAAAATAGAAAATTAATTTGGAAGGTAATAAATTCAGTTTTTAAAAAACATATGATATTGACACAGGGCCTAAGATCAGTGGAGCAGCTGGGACAGAAGTAGTTCTACTGCTATTTGAACCAGGGAGCCAGGAGACTCCACAGCCTTCTGTGCATAGCCCGCCAGGAGAGAGATCTCCCAGCAGTGCTTTCACTTCTGAGCTCAGAGGAGTAAGGGCACAGGCTTACAGGCCCACAGGAAGAACAAACTCCAGCCAGAGACAACAATACCAACTAGCACCAGAGATAACCAGATGGTGAAAGGCAAGCACAAGAACCCTACCAACAGAAACCAAGGCCACATAGCAACATCAGAACCCAGTTCTCCCACCACAGCAAGTCCCAGATACCCCAACACACTGCAAAAGCAAGAGTTGGATTTAAAATTGTATCTCATGATGCTGATAGAGGACTTCAAGAAAGACTTATATAACACCCTTAAAGAAATACAGGAGAACACTGGTCAACAGGTAAAAGCCCTTAAAGAAGAAACACAAAAAGTCCTTAAAGAATTACAAGAAAACAGAGACTATCAAGTGAAGGAACTTAATAAAACCATCCAGGATCTAAAAGTGGAAGTAGAAACAATAAAGAAATCACAAAGTGAGACATCTCTGGAGATAGAAAACCTTGGAAGGAATTCAGGAGTCATAGATGCAAACATCAACAACAGAACATAAAGAGATAGAAGAAAGAACCTCAGGTGCTGAAGATACTATAGAAAACATTGACACAACAGTCAAAGAAAATGCAAAATGCATATAGCTGGTAACCCAAAACATCTAGGAACTCTAGGACACAATGAGAAGACCAAACCTAAGGATTATAGGTATAGACGAGAGCGAGGATTTCCAACTTAAGTTGGCCAGTGAATATCTTCAACAAAACTCCCTAACCTAGAAAAAGAGATGCCCATGAACATAAAAGAAGCCTTCAGAACTCCAAACAGACTGGACCAGAACAGAAAGTCCTTCTGGCACACAATAATCAAAATTCCAAATTCACTACGCAAAGTAAGAATATTAAAAGCAGTAACGGAAAAAAGGCAAGTAACTTATAAAGGCAGACCTATCAGAGTCACACCAGACTTCTCACCAGACACGATGAAAACTAGAAGATCCTGGACAGACCTCATACTGACCCTAATAGAACACAAATGGCCAGCCCAGGCTACTATACCCAGCAAAACTCAATTGTCATAGATGGAGAAACCAAGATATTCGATGATAAAACCAAATTTACACAATATCTGTCCACAAATCCAGCCCTACAAAGGGTAATTGATGGAAAATGACAACACAAGGAGGGAAGCTACACCCTAGGAAATCCTCGCTCTCGTAATCTTCTTCCAACAAACTCCAAAGAAGACCCACACAAACATATAAATAACATCAAAAATAACAGGAAGCAACAATCACTATTCCTTAATATCTCTTAACAATCGACTCAACTCCCCAATAAAAAGGCATAGACTAACAGAAATATTTCTCATGTAAATATTCAATTTTATCAGAAAACGTTTGTAATTCCCCCTTTACTTAATTTAGTAATGTTTTTGTCTATTATTTTAATCTGCATTTTTTTCATGATAATCTTCAATTTTAATGTCTTTCTATATACTTCCTCTATTTTTATCAGAAATGTTTTCAATGTAAATCTTTGATTTTACCACAAATGTTTCTAATTCCACCTTCAATTAATTTAGAAAGTTTTTACATCTACTATTTTATATGTAAAATTTTCCATGAAAGTCAATTTTAATGTGTTTTTCTATATATTTCTTGAATTTTACCAGAAATATTTTCCATGTAAATCTTCAATTTTATCTGAAAATGTTTATAATTCCACCTTCAATCGACTTAGAATTATCTTTATGCCTATCATTTTATTTATATAATTTTCATGATAATCTTTAATTTTAACATGTTTTTCTATATATTTCTTCAATTATATCAGAAATATTTTCCATGTACATCTTCAAGTTTATCAGAAAATGTTTATAATTCCACTTTCAATCAAATTAGGAACATTTTTATGCCTACCATTTTTATATCTATATAAAATTTTCCATGATAATCTTCAATTCTAACATGTTTTTCCACATTTTTCTACAATTTTATCAGAAATATTTTCCACGTAAATCTTCAATTCTATCATCAAATGTTTCCATTTCATATTTCAATTAATTTAGCAATGTTTTACATGTCTACCACTTTACTCTTTAATTTTCCATGAAAATTGTCAATTTTAACATGATTATCTGAAATATTTTCCATGTAAATCTTTAATTTTATCATAAAGTGTTTTTACTTCCCTTTTCAATAAAAAAGGATGATATTAAAGTAAATCACTAATGCCAAATTATTTTTAAAGTATGTAGATTCCTTGAAAAATAAAGTGGGATGTAGCTCAGTGTAAGAACACTTGCCTAGTATGTGCAAGGTCCTGGGTTGAGTACCTGGTAATGGAAAAAAAAAAAAAGGCTGGGGGATAGGGGGAAAGAGGAGCACGAATGACGGAAGGGGAGGACAGGGAGAAAGTAAATTTCCTGGCAAGGCCAATCTGGAAATGAAGATGGGTTGGGAGGCAGGTTAATTGGGAAAAAACTGTCATGTACCCACTTAAAAAGCCACCCATGACCAAGAGCCAGGCCATAAAGACAATTGTGGTGACATACAATTGTAATCCCATTCTGGGGAGGTAGACATAGGCAGAAACCTAGACTGTCTCAAAACTCAAAGTGGACAGCTCATAAAGAATGGCATATAAGTGGACACCGGCACACATTTCTGCACACTTATCCCCTAAAAAATAAGTATAAAAGATTACCAAAAACAGAAAGAAAGGGGAAGAAAATAGTCATAGGAGGCAGTTGGAAGGAGGGAACTGGTGGGAGAGGGAATTGGGAGAGGACGGGGTTTTCAGGATCAGATGTGAGGAGAGACAGAGGCGAGAGGTCCAGAGGGTTGGGAGAATGAATGGACATTGTCAACTGGCAGCAGTGGTGGTGGTGGTGGTGGTGGTTGTGGTGGTGGTGAGACATCTCTAGGATACGCCAGAGACCTGGAATGGGAGAGGCTCCAGAGTCTATGGGGATGAAAACTTAGCTGAGACTCCTAGAAGTGGGAATATGCAACCTGAAGAAGCCACCTCCAGTGGCCAGGCAGGACTCCCACGC
The DNA here is from genome assembly GCA_964023405.1 of Apodemus agrarius. Classification (NCBI taxonomy): domain Eukaryota; kingdom Metazoa; phylum Chordata; class Mammalia; order Rodentia; family Muridae; genus Apodemus; species Apodemus agrarius. The sequence goes on along the minus strand of OZ030019.1, from coordinate 32,464,127 downwards.
ATATGCAGCAGATGTGCAGCTTGGTCTTCATGTGGGTCCCCCAACAACTGGCACGGGGGCTGTCCCTAAAGCTGTTGCCTGTCTGTCGATCCCATTCACCTAACTGGGCTGCCGTGTCTGGCCTTAGTTGGGAGAGGATACATGGCTTATGCTCTAAGATCAAGAATCAACAAATGGTACCTCATAAAACTGCAAAGCTTCTGTGAGGCAAAGGACACTGTCAATAGGACAAAACTACAACCAACAGATTGGGAAAGGATCTTTACCAATCTTACATCTGGTAGAGGGCTAGCTAATATACAATATATACAAAGAACTCAAGAAGACAACAGAGAACCAAATAACCCTATTAAAAAATGGGATACAGAGCTAAATAAAGAATTTCAACTGAGGAAAATCGAATGGATGAGAAGCACCTAAAGAAATGTTCAATATTCTTAGTCACCAGGGAAATGCAAATCAAAACAACCCTGCGATTCCACTTCACACCAGTCAGAATGGCTAAGATAAAAAACTCAGAGGACAGCAGATGCTGGTGAGGATGAAGAGAAAGAGGAACACTCCTACTGCTGGTGAGATTGCAAGCTGGTACAACCACTCTGGAAATCAATTTGTCGGCTCCTCAGAAAATTGGACATAGAACTATCTGAGGACGCAGCTATACCACTCCTGGGCATACTCCCAGAAGATGCTCTAACAAGTAATAAGGACGCATGCTCCACATGTTCATAGAAGCATTATTTATAATAGCCAGAAGCTGGAAAGAACCCAGATGTCCTTTCAACAGAGGAATGGATACAGAAAATGTGATACATCTACACAATGAAATACTACTCTGCTATTAAAAACGATGAATTCATGAAATTCTTAGGCAAATGGATGGAATTAGAAAATATCCTGAATGAGGTAGCCCAGTCCCAAAAGAACACATATGGTATGTACTCACTGATAAGTGGATATTAGCCAGAAGCTTGGGATACCCAAGCTACAACTTACAGACCACATGAAGCTCAAGAAGAAGGAAGACCAAAGTGTGGATGCTTTCGTCCTTCTTAGAAAGGGGAACAAACTACCCAGAAGAGCAAATATGGAGATAAAGTATAGAACAGAGTCTGAAGGAAAGGACATCCAGAAACTGTCCCACCTGGGGATTCATCCCATATACTGTCACCAAACCCCGACAGTATTGTGGATGCCAAGAAATGCTTGCTGAAAGGAGCCTGATATGGCTGTCTCCTGAGAGACTCTGCCAGAGCCTTACAAATACAGAGGTGGATGCTCGCAGCCAACTATCAGACTGAGCGCAGAGTCCCTAATGAAGGAGTTAGAGAAAGGCCTGAAGGAGCTGAAGGGGTTTGCAACCCCAGAGGAAGAACAACAATATCAACCAACCAGACCCCCCAGAGCTCCCAGGGACTAAGTCATCAATCAAGGACTACACATGGCTCCAGCTGCATATGTAGCAGAGGATGGCCTTGTCAGGCATCAATAAGAGGGGAGGTCTTGGTTCTATGAAGGCTCGATAGATGCCCCAGTGTAGGGAAATGGAGGGCGGGGAGGTGGGAGTGGGTGGGTGAGTGCAGGAACACCCTCATAGAAGCAGGGGGAGGGGAATGGGATAGGGGTTTCCTGGAGGAGGGGAACCGGGAAAGGAGATAACATTTGAAATGTAAATAAATAAAATATCCAATAAAAAAAATAAAATCTCAAAACCCTGAAATGAAATAGTATACAGGCTGACAGCGGTCCAAGGATTGGCCGTGGGCCTTCCCATGCAGTGGGTCTCAGTGACTTACTACACCTGGGCCGTGGATACACCTACGCCCCAAATGAAACATTCATTTTCTGTGACTATTTTCTTTTTCCAGCGGCCCTGGCTAGATTCTGAGTTTTATAGCAAACCTTATTGTACAGACTTGTGGGGCTAGGGGTCCAGCCCGGCTGGGTCCCCCACTTGCCCCTTGCCAGGGTGCCTCCTCCCTTCCCGCAAGCAGCCCCCATCGTCAAGCCTTTCCTTCTGTGACTATTTTATAAGTATCGTGTATTCTGTTGCAGTGTCCCTTTAACGGTACAATCACATACCTTCATAGACTGTGCTGATGTGATCCTTCGCAGCCATCCGAGGATATTATAAAGAACCCCACTACCTGCAAACTGGCGTCTGAAATTATTTCAGAGATGGTTGTTTCCCTTCCTTACTCTTCCCTCCCCAAACTAAGTTTTTAGAGATGAGAATTTACTGAACTACAATCCCACTGAGGAGCCAATTTCAGTGAGATTATAGACACAGGTGAAGACATGAAGACATGACAAATGAGAGAGCTAAAGAAATATCCCTGATAAGCACTGAGAATTAATGATGAGGCTCAATGAACAAAGACATAAGCTCGAGGTCTGTGGGGCTAAGGTGAGGAGCTTTCAAGGTTGACGAGCTAATCAACAGGCCAGCCAGGTGCCACCCAGTGGCGTGAAGGACACCCCCTGTGAGGAAAAGGCCTGATCGGCTGCCCAGAGCAGACCAATGGCTGATTACAACGAACATTTGCAAGGAAAAATGTGCAAACAAAAGGATGTAGCATGTGATACACTGTGACACACTAGGGCTTCCACAACAAGATGTTTTGTTGTTGTTTTAGTTTGGTTTGGTTTTATTTGGGGGAGGGTTGCAAGGGAGGAGGGCAGATATAAAGGGATGGGGAGATGAGGGGGATTAGGGTGCATGATATGAAATTCACAAAGAATCAATAAAACATTAAAAATACCTTCTTAGCAAAATTTAATTAATGCAGTCTGATGAAGAAACGAGAAGACAAAACAACAGCTGCACATAACACAGCTGGGAGGAAACATGGCTGCAGTCACTGCCACCAAGAAAGTCAGACGGCCTCAAGATCTAAGAAGGATACTCAGTTAAGCTAAAAAGAATAAACTATATTCCATCTAATACCTATGGTGCAAGTAATAAGCAATACTTTAAATTGATTGATGGATATAAAGGATTTGCCTGCATCTTTGATGAAAAGAAACTGTCCCCTTACCTTCCTGAGTGGAATTTCTGGCTAGGAGCTTAAATAAAAGTACTACAATGCATTTAATACTTGATCAATGTGGGCATTCTCCAGTCAGGAAGAATCTTTAATTATACAAATAGTAAATCAGTTGTATAACTCTATTTCCTTAAGATTGATTACATTTAACATATGCAACAACAACAACAACAACAAAAGTCCCTGGAATTACATCATTACAGCTGCCACAATAAAATAAGGTGCTAAGGCTATCCACCATACAGATCTGATATTCTCAACAAGTGCTTCTGAGGAATTTGATCTGTGTTGTATCTCGTCTCTATCCTCAGAACAAGCCTCTGCGTCTCCTTTGGTCTCTAAATGCTTCCTAGCTATCTCTTTTACAACACAGACAATAAAAATGTAAAAACAGTGATTTTCCAAAAGAAAAGGTATACAAATTAAAGTATACAAATGGATATTTTACAATTAAAAATTATGCTCGGAAATGATTATCAAAACACAATGTGATCATGCCCAATATGGCTATTTATTACCATGAGCTTACAAATCTTGGGGTCCCATGTGAAGTCAGTGAGGAGACCTTATATCAGTGTGGGGTAGTGATGTGATGTGATATAGATCCACTAGGTTTACTATGGGGGTGATGGGACAAGTCAGGAGTAATCTATCTTATTAAATAAATACTTTGTCTAGTACACTAAAGATGATTTTTATTTTTATTTTTCCTTTTCAAAAACATAGTTAGGTCATTGCAATGAACATTTGTAAGTGAAGTGGGTGGACAGAAGCAATAAACTGTGGGACATTGTGACATTTTCATCCTTCCAGGATGAGATAGTTTTCTATGCTTTGTTTTTGTTTGTGTGTATTTTTTTGGCGAGGGAGAGGTAGGTTGTAAGAGGTAAGAGCGCGCGCGCGTGTGTGTGTGTGTGTGTGTGTGTGTGTGTGTGTGTGTGTGTAATTAGGTCTTTTATAAATACAACAAGAAAATGGATGAGTAGGTGGAACTTTCTAGGCACACAGCACTTGCTGCTTGTGACCCAGAAGTTACAGAGGCCTGTGAGTCCCTCAAGGGGCCTGCCTTAAGGTGGAACCTTACAGGGTAAGAACACTTGAATATTCTTATCTAATGAATCACCACTCAGTGTCACACAAAGTTAAAATGACACACATTAATCAATTAGTTTCATTTCCTTGAGCATATCATGAACTGTGAAAAAAAAGGGCTACGAGTGACCTCTTTTTCCTTCAGAGCAAGTGGGTTTTACTTGCTTGACCCTTGGCACATGGCATAGCAAACAGGCTGCTGCCATCCAAATTGCTTTACTTCATTCACTGCAGCCACAACTGAATCGTTTCAAGACATTTAGGAAATCATTCTTGAAAACTCATAATGCTGAGTGGTCAAAAGCCTCCTGCTTAGTCTAAGCTGTCCCCAGATCTTCCTATTATCTTTCTCTGTGATTCAGACAAAGACTGGAAAAGAGATCAAAAACCTTCCTCTATATTAGTTTCATTTTGCTTCTTATTAGTATAAAGTGAAGCAACACAATTTCTGCTTATTACTTCACAAAAACTTAAGAGAAAAGTCAAACATTGCTTCTTTTATATGCAATTCTTAACAATGCCACACAGTTTAATGATAAAGTTCTTCATAGGTACATATGGTCACATTACTATTTTACTGAATAAAAACAAAGTGTCTCCTCCCCCTTGCACAGATCTTGTAATTATGAACATGAAAACTTTCTGGAAATAAACTAGACATTTGACCTCAAAGCCTCAAGTCACAACATTTATCAGCAGGATGATTAATCTTTACGAAAGGCAGGAAAACAAGCCAGAGCCACCCACTCTGACATTTTCATTTATATATTTTAAAAAAACCCACGCTAGTTTATGAACTGGAAGCATCATTTATAAAAAGTAGATCGTCCACTGAGAGTAAACCCTGATTATATGATTAACAAGATGATTATCTTCTTTTCTTCACTGAGAAAAGTGTGCTGGCATTAGATGGTGGCTCAGTTTTACCTAGAAATCTGATAAACTTTGCTCAGGAACTAGCCAACCTTTAGCAACAAGGAACTTCTTTTCCCCCCTTTCTGTTTATTTGAAAAACTATAAACAAGACAACAAACACTAGAGCACAAGACTGCGCCACTGATCTGCATGCACCTGCACACTGTTGCCTGCATCCAGCAGGCGGAGCGAAAAGCAAGCGAAAGTTCTAGTTAAGTCAGGAAGGAAGGAAGGGCCAGCGGCTAGGGAACAGGATGTGCTCTAGCAGACTAGCAAAGGGAGGGCTGCAGTCACAAAGAGAGAAGAAAGGGAGAAGCTGGACCGCGGGAAGGGAGCCCTTGCAGTTAGAATCACAGCTGCTCTTAGCGGTGTGCATCAAGGCTTAATCCATCAGGAGTCAAACGGGAAGATTCTTAAAGATTTAGCTTCCACTTTTTTCTCCTGATTGTCTTGCCTGACTTTTGAATGGACTCTTTGAACAGGGTTAAATAAACCAGTTCAACCATGAGAAAGCTTTGCACCTGAGAAAAGCAGTGGTACATTGACAATTTAAAGTGAGGAAGGAAATCGTTCTCTGATAGGGAGGGTGAAAGGATGGGGTGGGGCCTGGGGAACTGGAGTACAGGGAGGTAAGAGGTGCTGAGACCATAACGGGGCAAAGCGCTGGACTTGCCAACTGACTACAAAGCACTTACCTGTGTTATTTTTTCTATTCCCTGGAAGTTGTGTTTTTCAAAATGTTCTGCTATGTTTAGGAAGGTATGACGTTCTAAGTAGCAGCAATTACTCAGGACTATCAAAAGCCTCTGCTCCTACAATTCAAACAGACCATAACAAATTTAGACAGTACTGATGAATTTAAGAGATAACCCTTATCTTGTATTAAGTAGAGTGATAGACTTCTGCCTTTAAAATCAATATCCAATGCCTTGATTTTCTTGGCTGTTTATTTCCTAAAATTAACAAACAGAGAAGCATAATATAATTCCAGTAACTGTTACTACATTTACACTGAGGATTTAAACAGGAATCTGGGGTAGAAGCTCAACAGTGAATACTTCTCTGGAATTCTCAAGGCTCTGAGTTCTACATCCAATATCCCCCAAAGAAAAGAGTCACATGTTTCATTTAACATTTTATGGTTACAAAGGCCACAGAAAATATTATTATGAATAACTATATAAAGTACAGGAACTATCAGAAAATGGTTTATGAGTCTTCCACAACTTGAGAGAGCATTTTAATGCCGTGCTATCTATCTCAAGAGCTCCTTGTTCCTTCCTTGGCCCAGTGTCCTGAGGCCAAGTCCCATCCCATGTCCATCTCAGCCTCCCCACAAGACGGGGGAGGGGCAGACTGCCTCCTGCTGTTACAGTCTTCATGTCTCTGTCCACCTAAACAACTCCTTACAAAATTATTAAACTGTAATTGCAGTCTAATGAAGACAGTGGCTTTCTACAGTTCAGAAGAACTAGATCTGTAAATAAGATTCTAGGAATGGCCCCTGCTCTGCTGTGGCTCAGCGCAGGGTGGCCCGGGCCCGGGCACCTATAGGTAGGAGGCATTCTCTGGAATGGTGACTCATCCAGGGCCTTCAGTGAAGATCCTTGACTAAAACTAAGGCAAAACCACTTTCCAGGAACAGTTCTCACCCACACTTGGTTACTCTTTCTGTGCAGATTCAGAGTAACTTACAGTTAAGTACTCCAGGGGAGAAAATGAAGAAAAACAGAGGTCCCTGCTCTTTGAGGCATGGGGACTAAAGAATGAACTAGAGTCTATCTAGTCTAACTCTATCTTCTGGTAACTGTACATCTTCTCACTTATTCACTACCATTTCCTATCATGATTTCCAGCACAATGCAGTCTATTTACTGTCAGTTTTGGTTAACAACAGACATACATAAAAGTCTAGGGCACCATTAAACAACCCAAAGAATCAAAGGCTGCTGCTAGTGGCCCTGAAATAACTTTTAGATAGGAAACAGAATGTAAAAAAGGTCAGAGGAAGTCATAGTCTATTTGACATTATTTTTCCAAAGTGAATCCACGGCAGAATGACAGAGGACATAAGCCAGTTGGCCAGGGTGAGGCCATCTTCCCTCTGCTACCTTCTGTTGTATCATGACACAGACTTCTTATAGTGCATGACAAAAATGACTTTGCAGCAGCCACTCCAAACACGCTGAACCCCTCAAATGTCTCAAGTGGCCTCAAGCCCATCCTTTACCAGTCTTTCATTTAGGATTAAAACTTCCATTTTAATTGATTGAGTATCCAAGTCTTTCCTGCCCCGTTCCCCAGCTCTCTTGACTTAGTTTCCCCATTATAACATTCATGGAACCTCTTCAAAGCGAGAAGAGCTACTTCAGTAATCTAAAGACTAACTCAGCAAGTACACTGTTTGTAGATGTTACATGAAACATTACATGAAATGGAAGTAGGAAGAAAGCAGAGTAACAATCTAATTCTTAAGCTTAGATGGTTAATCGGAAGTTTGTTTGTACCTGGTCTAGAGTTGTACATTTGACCATAATAGTCCCTGTATATGAAGGAATGAGTCTTACGCAGTACTTTTCTGTACTCCTAGTCAGCACCAGCAATGAACCCTTGAGACTATGAATAAAAAGTCTTCTGACTCGAAATCTTGCCAAATCAGTGAGGAATGCTATTCAATGTTATCTATTCCTTCTGGATAACACAACCCTGTGAGTGTACTGGGACAGGTGGCTGGTAAGGTCTGAGTTTCAAAGGCTCCTTCCTTCAGCTCCATCTCTTCTACCCCACTCTTCATTCACATGGAGTGGCTGTTTCAACTCACTTCATGGCTTCCCTTAGCTCTTGCCACTTTTGTTCTCTCTCTCTCTCTCTCTCTCTCTCTCTCTCTCTCTCTCTCTGTATGTGTGTGTTGTTTTTGTTTAATACAAGCTAGAGTTATCTGGGAAGGGGAACCTCAATTGAGAAAATGCCTCTATTGGATTGCTTATAGGAATTTGTTTTGGGCTTTGTCGCATAACCTATGTTCAAATAAAAGTGGGGACTTGTAGGAAAAAAGCAAGAGAAAAATGAGTTTGTCGGGCTGAAGGGGAAACGGCAGGAAGGCAATGCCATGCCCTCTGCTTGTCCCTTGGTTCACCCAGGCAGCTCTGCAGCACTAGGGAACAACCGAGGCACCTTCTAATACTCAAGATGCAGGTGGTGGATATGCTGTTTATGTAACTCCAGCTACAGATTTCTTCAGTGTTAAATATACAGAAATCTTTATATATCCTAATACAGTCCCAGAGTATACTGCAGTGGCCACAGTGGCCATCATTACCATGGGCTGATGCTCACGTGACTTAGGCTGATTACCACAGCCACTCCCTTTAACATGATGCATCTTACTCTCTGTGCTTGCCATTGTACTTACTGACGTCAAACTGAAGTCTTCATGGATGCTTCCAAATAAATCAGGAGAAGAAACATCAACGGAAAGACTAAATGCAGAAGAGGCAAGAGAACAGTTAAAAGTGACTCCAAACTCTAACGATTCCACATGTTTTGATGAAATGGCGTACATCTTTCTGTAGATTTTCTTTGTATTTAATTATTAATATCATAAAGAAGCACTAAGGACTACTTTTTATTCTGAGCCATATAAAACTTGTTGGGGACATTCGCAATACTCAACTGACTGCATTAAGTTTAAAAATAAATTACTAAATGCCAAAGTATCAAATAATACTCATATAATTAAAATGTTTTTGCGTATCAGAATTTCCAGGGGAAGAATTGAAACCCACTTTCAGAGTTATCTACTTATAGGGGAGCTAAATATTAGTTGATAACTCAAAAGCAATCAAAAACATAACAAGATCAAAAGGGAGAGCAGACTAACTAACTAACCCATTAATGAATTTCCTGATTTAACAGAAACATAAGAAACACCTTGACTGACTTGAATTCCTATGTAAGTCTAACATGATAAAATAGCAAATAATACATTAACATTGAAATAAGTAGAAATAAAAAGATACCAATCTGGAAAGAGTTGAACTATAAACAAATGTTAATTAAAATAGCACTAACTGATATAAAGTACATTTGAATAAACACAGCACAAGATAAAGTTCAGAAATGCTACAATACACCTTAGAATCCAGCAATGGATGGAATTTTAAAACTCCAGCAGGAATTTTAATAAAGTAACAAGAACAGATTGATTTAAGCAATGAAATCAAGGCTGTGAATAGTAACACAGTATTCTGTTGGGATAATGAGTCTCATACAAAAAGTCAAGTCAAAGAAGACCTGGGAAAGGGGAACAAGGTCAGGTAGGTGAGGGGGAAGACAGGAAAGAAGCCCAGGGACCAAGAGAATGAATGGAGGTAAGCAACATGGGGTAGGGAGGGGGGGGGGCTCTAGAAAGTACCAGAGACCCGGGAGGTGAGAGACACTAAGGAGGCGACCTTAGCCAAAATGCCTAACATTGGAGAAAGGGAACTCGAAGAATCCACCTCCGATAGATAGAAAGGACCTCAAGTGGAGAGACAGGGTTACTAACCCAACATCAACATTTCTGACTCAGAACTATTCCTGTCTAAAAGAACTGTAGGGACAAAAATGGAAAAGAGACTGAAGGAAAGGTGGTACAATGACTGGTCCAACTTGGGATCCATCTCATGGATGGCACCAAGGCCTGACACTATTACTGATGCTATGGTATGCTTACAGATGGGAGCCTGGCATGGCTGTTCTCTGAGAAGCTCTACCAGCAGCTGACTGAGTCATAAGGAGATATTTACAACCAACCAATGGTCTGAAGTCAGGGACCCCTATGGTTAATTAGGGGAAGGATTGAAGAAGCTGAATAGGAGGCAACCCCATAGGAAGACCAGCAGTATCACCTAACCCAGACCCCAGGATCTCCCAGAGACTGAACTACCAATCAGGAGCATACATGGGCGAGGTCAAGACCCCTGGCACAAATATAGCAGAGGACTACCTGGTCAGGCCTCAGTGGGAGAAGATGTGCTTAATCTTCAAGAGACTTGAGGCCCCAGGGAAGGCGCGCACATATGTGTGTGTGTGTGTGTGTGTGTGTGTGTGTGTGGTGTGTGTGTGTGTGTGTGTATGTGTGTAGCACCCTCTCAGAGGCAAGCGGGGAGGAGGAATGGGATGAGGAACTGTGGGGGGGTACTGAGTGGGGGCAACAACTGGAATGTAAATAAAAAAATAATAAAGAAAAAAAGACCTATAAGCATTAAAATGTACAGTTGGGGAGATAAGTGTGGGTTCTGTGCGTGTGCAATTATGAGGAGCAGAGTCACACACCAAATGGTATGACACCTCACCTGGACTCTGAAGTCATGACTGGTGGGAAGGAGCTGGCTCCACGAGCTCAGTCAGTGAGCTTCAAAGTCAAAGACGCTGCCTCAGCATGGCAGAGGCACATCTGAGAACACCATCATCTACTTCTGTCCCCAGCGTGCCTACAGGCTCACATATACATGCACGTGCACACACACACACACACACACACACACACACACACACAAATGCACACAAGCACACCAGGCATGAGCACATACATACAAATTTTAAAAAATGTATTTGGTCACTAGAGGTGACAGTTTAGTATACTGAAGAACAACAGTTAATATCAGAAAACAGAAAAAATCTCACATTGCCAACCAGTTTCAAACACTTGAGTCTGATACTGTGATAAAGCAGGAATCTTAGGTGCACAAGAATCTAACGTGTAAGCATCATCCAGCAAGACAGTACACGAAAGATTCACAGGCCAGTGTCAACCAGACAACAGCATGTCATCAACACAAGCACAACACTATGTGTTGCTGCTCCATGCAATAGTATAGGGAGAGAACTACAAGTGTCCATCAGGAGTCAGGAGGACTCAGAAGGCTGCAGACAGTGGAGAGAGGGGCCGGGCAAGCATAGAATGAGCTCACGCCAACCTAGGCTTCCTAGGAGACCCGACCTCAGTGCGGAATGTATGCTTACATTTTATTACTCTCTAATGCACCAGTGAGATTAATTCCATTTTTACTTACTGAGTGGTATCTATGTCTGCATCAGGCTTGGTGCTCAGTTGTTCCAGGCAGTATATAAAAACCTGGATTAAAAACAGCAAGTTTCAGTGAAATAAATTTTCAGATATCAATCTATTTAAGTATTAAAACAATTTTATATAAATTAAAGCAGAACTGTCTGGGGGAGAGGTGTGTCTAATAAGAATGTGTGCATCTGTGCAGGTGAGTACACATACTATGTGGTAGAAATATATACCCCATCAACATCTAACTACACAAGTGACAAATTATTAGCAGCCCCTTGCTTGAGTCATTACTATGTTCGTGAATATATTTTAGGAGAAAGACATTTTTTCTTTTCTTTAGTTACTCACACAAACGCTCAACTTCACTCATGTACCTACAAAGCACTGGTTCCAGTCAAAATACTTTACAACTCTAGATGAATTACAAGGAACTGATTTTCACTTAATTTATTTTGGGATCTAAAGGAGCTGAATACAAAGTGCCATGAGGGCACAGACAGCAGAAGTGACACACACAGGTAGTACCGCTAAAACAACAGCAGAACTAACCCTACGTTAAACCTCACTTGCAGCCCACTTGCTCTAACCTCTTCTGGATACAGAGGAGACGGTGAAAGGACCCATATTTAGTGGCGATGTAAACACTACCAAGGTGAGTGACCGATCAGCACATGCTCTGGAGCTTACAGCGCCGTGCACACCTACCTGCATGATATTGATGCATAACTGGCAAACCTCCTCCTGCGTTTTCGGCTGCTGAAAGACCTATGAAGGAGTCATAATCTTAAAAAGATGTTTTGATTTTGCTGAGAAGACAAAACATTTTACTTGACAAGTTAAATATAAAAGGTAAAACACAGAAAAGCCCACTGGCATCGTTACTCTGAAGGGCTAGCCTTAGGTGGCGGTCAGCCTATGAGGGTTGATCCCCAGTTGGCTCTGACAACATCCAAGTCAGTAATCCCATCAGTCCACAAGGCCCCTGGTCTGCTGCAGCTGCTGGACTCACGGCTTAACTGCTCAGCCTGCTCTGGAACCTGAACTCAACACGTCTATGTAGATAACTAACTGAGTGCGGTTGGTAAGACAGACACCAATGACTACTGCTAGTCCCAGGCAGGGATTTCTCTGAAGATCTTATAAAGCAGGTGGAGGGAACAGAAACTCACACTGGCTTCTCCAGGTTTGCAATCGACAACACCCTTCAGCGACTGCAGGGAGTGAACGATGCTCTGTTCAAACTGACATGGCTGAAAAAAAAAAAAAAAAACAACAACAACAACAAAAAACATTATCTTCAAACACAGACAGCACTGGCTAAATAAATGTATTTATGGAGCTGAGTAGGCCGAAAGGTCAAGTCCCCGGATGAACAGAAAAGAACAAAGATACAATCTGCCCAGAAGTCTATGCTCACTGACAAGGAGCAAATCTTAAGGTGTCGTTCACACTTGAGGACTACATTGCCCGTGTATTGGTCATGAGCTCCGTTTTCTAGGCAGGTCACGCCTTGTACTATTATAACAACCATCTAGAGGATCCTTAAAATCAGTTAAGCCATGGTATCATTTTCTACATATACTAAGTCAAAAACAAAACAAAACAAAACAAAACAAAAAACAAAACTCACAAATACAGCTAAACAAAGACACCCAAGGCGCTTCTCTAGTCAAAGGCCCTGCGGCCAGGAGAAGAGCTATGAGCATAGCACAGGTCGGGGGCAAGACACCACAGGAACCTAGGGCCACAGGGAAGGACTGGGAATTGCCAGCATGGGCTGCATGAAGGAGAAGCAGTCTCTGGGGCAGGGGTGGGGCTTTGGTAACTGTTGAAGGCATAACTTACAGGAATAATAGCCATATTTACAGAATAATTTTATTCTGTCCCCTTCAGAGGCTCAGAGTGCACACTCACGGTGAGTTGAAGATGCAGACTTGTGCTCCAAGTCTCGACCCTCCTTTCCTCTTAAGAAAGTTCTGTGATAGATGAACAGCAACAGGGGCCACCTGCACCAAGCCACCAGGACACCTTCCTTCTTCACCCATATTTGACCAGAGGATGTGTTGGCTGACTCAGATGCACAGCTTCAGCTGTCTCTGCACATGACCCACTGGGTAAAGAGACTAGGACCATGTTCCAGTCTAGCCGTTTTCCAGGGTTCCTCTACAACACCCAGGCTAGCCCAGGGCTCTGCTCGATGGGGCCGGCCATAGGAGGCTGTGCATGCTGACTGGCTTTGTGCTAAAGGACTGAGTGTTTGTCAGGTTTTTTTTTGTTTTTAATGAAATTTACTGAACATATGGCTTTTTTTTTCCTTTGCACAAAACTAATTTGGGACAGATGCATACATAAGCAGTCAGCTGATACCTAGCTTTCTACACCTATTTCATCAGTGCTTAATGTCTCATCATTCTCCTTTAGCATACTCTTTAAGCTGGCGATGACTAATAAATAGTTGCCTGGACGATATTTCATGATATAGTAAGAAATAATTCAAACAAGTAATTAGCATGGTGGCCCTGGTTACTACAAGCATTAATGCAATAAATAAAATCTGTTGTCTAAAACTTTGTAGTGGACGGTGTGCTTCAGCACACAGAGTCACACTTACTTAGAAGCCCACACTATGAAGGCACATCCTGCCCCTTCTATAGTAAGGGGACTAAGGCCACAGATCCCTGATCTTCCCTAGGACAGGTTCTGACTCTCAGTGCAAGTAGTACTCTAGCCTCTATGTCAGCACCGTTCAGAAGAGTGGCGTGTGCTAGGAGAATAAGTCACACAGGAAATGTGAGCTGGTGCAGGAACCATGTTTGAGAGCTTAAGAAGAACATTTAAGACAACTCATCTAACACAGCATCTCTCTGTTGGCCAGCTTTGACAGTCCCCTTGACCCAGTAGAGAGCCATTCGAGAGGAGAGTCTCAGATCAACAGCTGCCTAGCTCACACCAGCCTGTGGGTGTCTGTAGAGGATTGTCCTGTTCACTGATATAGGAGGGCGCAGCCCACTGTGGGCAGCACCGTCCCAGACAAGCTGTTCCAAACTACACAAGAAAGCTAATGAGAATAAAAGTCTGCTTCCAGTCATGGTTCCTACTTTACTTCACTGGCTGTGAAGTGAGCTCCTTGACCGAAGGCAATTTGTGTGGAAGAGTCTGGAGTCTTCCCGTGACATCCCTCAATGATGGACTGTGGCCTGGACCTCTAAGCAAAAAAAACCCTTTCTTTTCCTAAGCTACTTTTGGTCAGAGTATTTTAAAACAGCAACAAAAATGAAAACTAGAATATTTAAATGACTTAAACATATAATCAATATAAAAATATTTTATAGTCTATATATCTCAGAGTGATGAGCTAAATATTATATGTACCTCTCTATGTAGAATAACTGATTTATTAAAAATAATGAACTTTCCCAGCTCATGTCTTACATGACACTGGAAGTAGGCATGTCTTTTCTAAGTGTAAAGCACACTTGATCCATTAGTTGACCTGAGCCAAGCCTTGACCTTCAGAGGACAACCAACTACAGCCTCCAAAGTGAGTCTACCTGGAGCCTCTGCAGGGAAGCCAGGAAGAGAAGATGCTGTGTGGTCTCTGGCCCCTGGCTTACCAATGGCTTATAACTTTGGGGCAAAGCCACTTCATTCTTGGCAGAAACTGGAAGTTCCATCCTTTCACTTTATTGTCTCTCCCTTGCAAATGAGGGCAGGAAAGAAAGTGACAGCACCCATGCTTAGCAGCTTGTCCTGGGGCACAGGGATACCTGCTGAGCAGCTTGTCCTGGGCACGGGACACCGGCTGACAAGCAGCCTCTTAAGGCAGCTCAGAGATTTCCTTTCTTCCAAACAGGAATGAGCCCATGGGAACCAGAAGAGCCACACAGAGACCTGAGCAGAGAGTCACAAAGACAGACAGTGACCCTGGCTGGCCGCATGGCTGTCTGGCCAGTGTGAGGGCAAAGGCAGCCCCCCACCCCCACCCCGGTCCTGTGTCCTCTGTGTTTCAGTAGTGATTCAGTCCCCATCACATTGTTAGGACCCATCAAACAGGCAAGAAAACACGAAAAATTATAAGACTTATTTTCAAAGATTAAATTCTAAACCCACTGGGAAAGAGGATGTTTCTAGACTTAACATATCATCTTATGCTTCTTGTCTTGCTTGTTTTTAGCTTTGGGGACAGAAACATCATTCTGCTATCTTGCTTTTCTGAAGACTTTAAGTTGCTAAGTGGTGTGAAAATAAGCAGGATCTAATGAAAAAGTTATGCAAACTGAAGCAGTGCCACAGGCCACGGGACTCCATTAACCCGCTGGTTTCACTCTCTGACTCCGGGAAGGATAGTTTAAGATTATAATTTCTAGAAACTAGAATATAGTATAAAACAAATATGATCTTATTAACATAAAACATTTATTCTATATAATAAATACTAATGGCTAATAGAAAAGAATTTCAACTTACTAGGGAAGTCAGTCCTTCATTATCAACAATCCAATCTTCTTTTTCAGCTAATCTCTTTATTTCTATGTGGAAAACAAGGACATAAGTACTTTCTATTATAATTATCTCACTGAACTTCAACATAACATCTATGCGTTTTTAGCTTTTAATAATTTTACATATATTTGTGAAAACAGAGGTAAAACTCAATATTGGTAGATTTGAGGTTTTACTTACACTTTTTTCACATTTTCTAAGAAGATGTTCATGCAGTACACTAACAGGAGAAAAGCTACCTCACAACAGCAATTACTTACTCAGTACTCTTTGCAGCAGTGCTAGTAATGGTCAAAATAAGCCCTCTAGGATTTCTGCTCTGAGTCTGGTGTAGCTTAGAGTCAGTGCTGAGCCTTCCCTCTCCTTCCTGAATGGTGGCTACCTCTCACTTGGAGGGAAGCTAGCCTAAACTTTCAGTAGGGCAGGCTTGCTTAGGTGCAGGTAGGAGGAATGTTTAGCTTCTTATCTGCATTCCATTCTCTGTCCTTTGACACATTTTAACTTCCAATTCCACAGTGCAATGCCCTCCCCACTTAGAATCCTGGTGGCAGATGATATACCGGCCTATGCTGTTTATAACAATGTTCTTGGTTTTTTAAAAAACACTTAATACTTTAAAGGTCACTTATAAAACACTAACTTTTGGAGGATGCAGTGGTTTGAAAGAAAATGGCCCCCATAGGCTCAGAGGGAGTGGCACAATTGGGAGGTGTGGCTTTGAGGTCTCATAAGCTCAAGTTAAGCCTAGCAGCTCAGTTCACCTCCTGCTGCCTACAGATCAAGATGCAGAACTCTCTGCTTCCTCTCCAGCACCATATTTATCTGCATTCTGCCATGCTTCCCACAATGATGATAATGGACTAAAGCTCTGCTGAAACTGTAAGCCAGACCCGATTAGTTTTCCTTTTTAAGAGGTGTTGTGGTCACAGTGTTTCTTCAGAGCAGTAATACCCTAACTAAGACAGTCGCTCTACATAGAAAATTCTGGAAATATAAAAAAAGCATGTATAATTTCTAATATCTGCAGAAACACTGCTAATGGTGTTCTGATTTCATGTGAATTTTAAAATTAACTTAGAAAATATCCATGTTTTAAATTGGGACCATATTTTACATAAACTTTTATATCCAGCAGTATCTATTTAAAATTTATTATAAAGATATTCTTCTATTCTTAGTTTTAAGTACATCCACCTTCATTTCGGCAATACTTTAAATCTGATTTTGAAAAGATAACTTTTGAAAAAAAGAAAAAATTCTATTCTATAGCTAGAAATGAGTAAATAGGTGCAAATTTCTCTAACACTAGTTTTCTCTTATTTTCAAGGCTTTGGAAGCTGGGAGGAAGACAGTTCAGGTAACTGTCCAATAAAAGTAAGACACCTTCAGCTGTATGCTGCAACGTCACCATTATGCAACGTATACGAAGATCCAAAATTAGGTCCTGGATAATCTGTAACATGTCATTGGGAATCTCCAGAGCGGTCAGTGATTCATATGTTAGTCTGGAAAACAAATAAAACACAAGTGAGAAAACGGGATTTGAGCAGCCAGGCCCTGCCTGGCCTATTCTGTACTTAGGGCCTCACGGGGCTTATGAAATGACAGCATGAGCACAGCAACGACTGTACAGGGTCTCTGCATGGACAGTATGACACTCTCATGCAGCACACACACCAGAAATGCTTAAGAACTGCTTGGTTAGGTTCTAAGGGAGGCACGGAAGCATCAGGGCAGAGAGGCAGAAGGCAAACTCCTCACGGACTTGCTAAGCAGCGTATCTTACTCTGGGGTGTTGACTTTCAAAAAATCACTAAAGCAAACAAATGTCCTAAAGCCGCTGCGCTCTCTCGGTGAGCGTGGCTCCCGTGTGTCCACACTTGCCTTATGGTCTGGATGACGTGTGCGAGCCACTGCCCTGAGAGCTCTGCCTGCACCTCCCAGCCGCCATACTGCCTCCCATCCCCTTCTCGGAGGCTGAGTGGGAGCAGGGCTCCCCGGACCAGCTTCACCAGGGACTGCATTACTTCCTGAATCATTTTCTGGAAAATGAAAAGCAAAACTGTATTATGATCATCAACCTGCTGGAGTCTTCAACAATGCCGGGAGAGAAAGCGCTCTAAGAGGTCGGAGTCCTCGCCCCTACTTACCTTGAAATCGTTCTGTCTCTGCCTCACATTCTTTGATCTTTCAATCTGGCCTGACTTCTCAGCAGTCTAAGAAATCGAAAAATAAAAAATATTAGCTCTCTTTTAGAAATAACTTAGAAATGCTTTAGCATCCATACACGAAGACATGAGATTTAACCTGATTAAATGAAATGCTAAGACATAACTAGGGGGAAAAAAAACCCTTCTTATTCCAAAAGAAGTTAACCTTCAAAAAGAAGTTAGCCTTCATCTTTCTACATTCTGGTACAAATCTAGGCACACACCCAAGAATCAAGTTGAGACTACAAATTTTGTAGGTGAATTAGGTGTGTCATTTCCCGTCAACACTGTGCAACTGGACCACACAGTGCATCGTGCCCAGGACAGCATTCGTCCCATCACATCTCACTGTTTGGCACAGGAACAAAGGGAGAGTGAACGCTGAGTTAATAGAGTGAGCCCCACAACATCTGTGACAAAGGAAATTGGTAAATATTTATCATAAACATAAGCACTACATCAGTCCCTTTATTTTTATTCTTAAATCATTGTCTTCTTCACAGTGTATCTTAGGAGCAAATACATTTTATCATTCTAGAATTATTAATTTCTATTTATTGATAAAGCCTATGTTTTTCTTTACTTGATGTAATGTACAGGAGACTGTTTCATAATTAACAGAAATCTATTCAACTAGACTTCTGCTAGTTTCTAGTTAACAAATGTTCTGCCAATCAAATACTACCATATAAAAATGCCCTAAAAGGACAAGCTTATGATGTTTTCAGATAAAGAAGCAAAACAAAATTAAGCACTATAGAATAAGCTCTAATACTTCATTAACATAATATAAAATGTATCTGTTAAGTTTAAAATTTTCAGGTACTGTTGACTAAGTTTAAAGACATGTCAAGACCTTTCAAGTTAAGAGGAGACACATCATAAATAATACACTACTACCTTGAAGTCAATGTGAGAATATAAGTCATGCTTTCTATATGTGCACAGACAGCACACATGCTAGAGCTATGGTGCTGGTTTATCTAGTGGACATCACTGTTGTAAATGAGTACAAGAAGGGTTAGGCTGCTGTACTGATTAAGAACCAGAATCAAACATATACATAGCACATACCCTTTAACTTACATGACTTAAAATGTCGTATTAAGCTGTGAAGCTTTCATTATTATTTGTATAATTTGTATAACTTGTATAAAAATATATTTGTAAAAGATATACTTTTGATTTGAAACAAAATTGTAAATTAGTTTACATCATAGTCACTGAGAAAGCTAACTCTGAGCTCACGGCCTTAGGCTAGTCCAAATGCTTCGCACAAGACAGATCATCTCTTGTTTTTAACACACATGAGAAATAATTTTATATACTATTATATAAAATACCAAAGTATGATAAGTGTGCTAAGCAGGGAAATGGCAGGATTCGCCTGAATGCTGTAAGGATGCAGGCCGTGCACCCAGGGGAGATGCTGCCACAGGCAGGGAGGCTCCATACCAGACAGCGTCTCTCTCCCACCAGACAAACCACAGAGCTCCACTGGTCCGCCTTCTGCTTTGCTCAGCTCACACAGAGATACACAGCAGCCTTCTGAATGCTGCCATTGTCTGATCTTAGTTGGAGACATATTTTTCTCTTCTACTATCTCCCACTAATTTTGCCTTTACCTCCAAATACTATCTTCCTCATGGTATCTGCAGCTGAAATCCACTGAGACTCATACAGGGATCTTAAATTACCTACTATGTCTTGGGTAATTCACAGGATCCTCTCATACAGTATACAAAAAACCAGAAACCTGGGAGGTTTCCTTCAAGAAAGAGACTTTATGAACAGCACCTGCTTAGCCAGAAGCCTGTTTCATTGCCGAATCTGAACACTTGCCTTGATCTCTCCCTGTGATTCTCCAGCAAGAGCTGCGTACCACCTGAATACAAACTACACCCACTACTTTCTCCTACCTCCACTGACAACAGCTCGCCCACTCCTATTATTCCTGCACACACAGACCTATGGTTTCCTCCCATGACTCTCTGCAAAAGGCAGCTGACCCACTGTGCCTACAGCCTCACCCCAATCCGCTGACACCCAAGCCTGCTAGGACCTGTGTGTGCATGCCACGGCTCCCCACTGGAACCTTCCTCTGGTGACATGTGTGCTGTGTGAGCTCCTTTGTCTACTTCTTGTATGTAGGCAAGGCTTGTATGTATCTAAGGCTCAGGTGAGAGATTATGTTCGGAGTCCCTCTTCTTCCTATCTCATTAGAAGCCTAGCTTTGTTCCCTTGATACACATTCACAGAATTAGGATGAGTTTTTAAGAAAGTGTCATCCTGAGGAGGTAACCGAATCACAAAAGAGGACACATGGTATGCACTCACTGATTAGTGGATGTTAGCCCAAAAGCTCAAAATAAACAAGTTACAATTCACCCAGCACAGGAAGCTCACAAAGAAGGACTTAAGTGAGGGTGCTTTGGTTCCTCTGAGGAAGGGAACAAAATCACAGGAACAATAAAGGAGACAAAGTGTGGAGCAGAGACTGAAGTAAAGGCCACCCAGAGACTGCCCTACCTGGGGATTTATCCTATAAACAGTCACCAAACCCCAATGCTACTATGGACGACAAGAAGTGTATACCAAAAGAAGCATGCCATGGAGACACCGGAGGGGCCCTGCCAGAGCCTTACAAATACAGAGGCAGATGCTAGCAACCAAGCATTGTCTGCATAGCATGGGGTGCCCAATGGAGGAGCTGGAGGGTAGTCTGGAGTTGCTGAAGGGGTTTACAGCCCCATGGGAAGACCAATGATTTCAGCCACCCAGACACCCCAGGACCCCCAGGGACTAAACCATCAACTAAGGGGTACATATGGTTCCAGCCAAAAATGTGGCAGAGGAATGCCTTGTTGGACATCAGTGGGAGGAGTGGTCTTGGTCAGGTGAAAGCTTAATAGATGCCTCAACAAAGGGAAATTGAGGGGGGGGGGAGTGTGCCGGGTGGAGGGGCTTATACTTGGAGGCAGGGGATGGGAGGAGGGGTGGGGAGCCTTTGGGGAGGGGGGAAATTGGGAAAGGTTTCACCATTGGAAATGTAATGAAGATGATATTCAATAAATAAAATTTAAAAAAAAGAATTAACTTTTATTTGACCACTTCAAGAGGGGAAGATTGTAAAGTTTATCTCATTCATTGTTTTATTTACATAGTATCTGAGTATTTTAGAATGGATTTGTGCATGTACACTATATGGGTGTACGTGTGTGTGTGTGTGTGTGTGTGTGTGTGTGTGTGTGAGTACCTGGCACACTGTGGTTGGGATACTGTTCTGAACATACTTTCAAAAGCATGTCAATCTGTGCTGATCTAAATGTCTTCCAAAACCACCTAGATACCAGGTCTTGTGACAACCTGGCCAGCCATAGGGTAGAGCGCGCTGTGCTGAGCATGTGCATATGCTCCTGTGCTTGTATGTGTGGCCATGCCACGCCATGCCACGCCACGCCACGCTATTCTACAAAGTCTGGAGGAGCTCTTTTCTGGAGACCCAATGTCAATAGAATGGAGAGCAGGTGGCTGAGAGTTTTATGTGATAGCAACAGTTTCTGATGGTTTTGATATTACAGACCTGAGCAACCCCAATATAGAATACAGATGGTTTATACGGTCTGCCCTATTTAAAAGAAAACCAAACTTTTTAAACTTTTAATAACATTTAAATTGCTTTAGCCTCTCGAACTTTTAAAATGCTGATTCCTAATGTATAAGAATTATTTGATACTTTAAAATATACTACGTTTGAAGTACACCTACAGGTGAGACAGTATTATCAACCATTTCGTTAACTAAAGCTTCAGTTCTTTCCTGCACAATCAGACCAAAACCAGTTTGTGGTGAGCCCAACGGCAGATTTCACTGTTCTGATTCACATGGGTCCAAATAGTTTAAAGAAGTGACTATTATTTAAACTGTTAGAAACTTGTAACGAATGAGCTCTTAATAAAACAGTTCTACAATTTAGAAATAAAAGGACATTTAAAGGGAACAGTGTTTAAAGCTCTTCATATCAATTATCTAAAGTGTCAGACCTCCTTCTTTGCACACTTAGTGAGCTTTCTTGCTTCAATCACAGACTGGCTGACTGGGGACATTTTCTAACTCTTCTGCTTCTTGCACTTTCCAGTGGTGGCTTTTAAGCTTTTCAAAAGAATAAATGCTCTACAACCATGTAGAGTTTTTTCTATAACCAAATATTTATGTACTTACTCTTAACTATGGAGGATCTATAAAGAAGTATATTCTCTTTTAACTGAAATAGAAATGATCAAAAACATTTTTCAACATTATGACTCTAGAAAGAAATGAAACAAGTATTCTGCATTTGGGATTTGCCACCTATAAGAAATGATTCAGTCAATGGTGGTACATGCCTTTAATCCCAGCACTCAGGCAGGTGGATCTCTGTGAGTTCAAGGCCAGCCTGGTCTACCCAGCACTACACAGAGAAATCCTGTCTTGAAACAAACAAACAAAAAATGCAGGAGGCAGGCAGACTCAAAATGACCAGAAAAACCACTTGGGTGGAAATAGTTAACATGGCACTGATAGCCCACTGCCTACAGGGCTTGTTTTCATATGCGTTTATCTGCCATAACATTCTTTTGTGCTACTGTAAAACTTCATCAATCTACTACTCTCCAATGCTACTAAATCTTGATAATACCTATATGTGCCAGGCCAATGTCATTTCAAACACAGCAATAATTCTAATGGAGGATATGACAGTAGAGATCAAACTCTGTGACTACTTCATTTTAGACTAGATGCTACCATTGAGGTGCACGTTAACTTACAAACCCAATCATTTCTTCTCAAGATCTACACAGAAGAGATGACAATGCCACTTTTCACTAGCCCATAAAATGATCAAAATTTAAAGTGCATTTCTTTTGAATGCACATAATTTTCACACCCTCATAATTGGGGACAGATGCACATTGTGATTATGGTACTTGGTAAATGTGAAAAACTACAAGGGAAGTGCTGTTCTTCACACACACATGACCTATAGTATCAGAAGGGGCCAGGGTGTAGTGCAGAGGTCCAAAGGAACTATAAAAAATGATACTCCCCTCTCCCTGACTCACCAGAATCCTAAGAGTGGAGTCTGGAGAGAGCAGAGGCTCCTGAAACCTGCTAGAGCCTGAGGACTGAGAAGGTCACCTCACAGCAGCTGTGCCTGCAACTCGTAAGTTCTCTTTATACTGTATATTCTTCATTACACATGTCTTGAGGGGTTTGCTTTGGCTTGTATACTGCTCAGTTATGTCGTAGGGCTGCTGTTTATTTTTTCTACTTATCTTACTAAGGCATTCAATAGACTCTTCGGCCACATCTCACATAATTCACTGATCCCTATATCTTTCTTCTTTCTTTCATACTTACCCTTTCATCTTTTTACTTTCTATTGATTGTATCACTATGATCTGTGTATGCCAATTTTCCCCTCCCAGATACTTTACCCACTTCAATTTTTTAAAGTTGATCTTTTTTTTTATAAAGTAACTTCTTATCCTTATCAACCCTACTTCTCTCTTACTCCTATTCCTGTTAACTAAAATCCAAGTCTACTCCATACCATGCTTGGTTGTTTATCCTCCAGGAGCAAATGATGTCAAAAGTGTTACTGTTATTAACTGACTAATATACATTTGCACAGCAAGCAGATGTGGCTGCTCTTCCAGTTAACAATATACTCAAGGAATAATATAGCGTTTATATCGGACACCATAAACTCCTAGATTAAGGAATTATTTTCTAAACTACACACTCAATTCTATTATAACCAAGTCCCACTTGAACACTACAAATACTTCAATAGCTGATAAAATTAAGTATACAAAGCAAAATACCATCAGATGCATGAATCCCAAAGGAGTAACAAAAGAAATAGAAGAAGACAGGATGATATATCACCTCCAAACATTATTAACTCTACATAGTGTCTTCTAGTAAGAGTAAGTTAAATGAAATCCCAGAGAATTCAAAATAACGAATTCAGGTATGTTAAACACACACACACACACACACACACACACACACGCACACGCACACGCACACGCACACATGCACACACATGTACACACACACAAGCAAATAGCTGAAAAATAAACACAGAAGGTAAAGAATGACACAAAGGAGGAGTTCAACAAAGAGAAAAGCTTCTTAAATGTTGAAAGAGAAACAAAAGTTATTGAGTTCAATTTAAAAACTGTAGAGTCTCAGTAATAGAGTAAATCAGGGAAGGAGAGCACAGAGTATCTGGGGTTGAGGGTAAAGTGGAGGAACTTGAAAAATCCAAAGAGGACAAAGACAAATAAGAAGATGGTACTAATGGGCATCTGAATACACTCTTGACACTGAACCAAACTAACCTTAAAGATAATGGGCACAGAAGGAGGAAAATCTTGTCCTAAAGGCATAGAAAACAACTCCCTGAGTTAGAAAGAGATGCTACTATGGACACAAGGAGATATTAGGATACCAGATGAAGGTGACCAGGAAAGAACCTCAGCACATCAGATCATAATAAAAACACTAAATGTATAGAACAACAACAAAAAAGTATATTGAAAGCAACAAGAAAGAAACACGAGGTTATATGGGAAATCAGTAGAACAACAGTAAACTGTTGATTTGAAATCTTAAAAGCCAAGATGGCTTAGATAACAACTGTCTACTCAGACTACAATATACAATAAAGGAACCTGTCATAACTGGCACTAAGCTCTAGAGAAGATATTTGGAAGGATACTTCAGACCAAAGAGAAAAAATGAGTTCTTTCACAAGGCCACAGGAAGCAATAAGCCACACTAAAACTATAGTTAAGGCAAGAGAAGGAGGAAAGAAGCAAAATATTACAACACCAACAAGATGGCAGAAATTGGGACTTCCAGGTGGGGCAGAAAGAGAGAGGAAGCAAGAGAGAGTTAGTTCTCTTTGGAACTGGGACAGCAAAGGGGTAAGACCTAGCTGCTAGAGATTCCTGGTATCATGACATATCTGCAAGGACTCGCCACTGGTGGGATCAGATTCTAGTAAGGTTTACAAGATTAGATTTTGGTTGTTGCACCCAGAGATTGAGTTACCATTGTTTCTGAACTAAGTTTGTGTTGTGTTTTCCTTCACTTGGTGGCTCATCTGGGTTCAAGAGAAAAAGGTATGGTGTGGGTTTGCCTGAGGTGCTCCACAAAGGCCGTGGGGGATTTGAAGCACGGACTTGGCATGGTAGTGACTCCCCTGTGGGTACCTAGTGAGCTGGGTAGGGAGATTGTGGAGTTCAGAGTCTGAATCTCCAAGAGATTAAAACAAGTCAGTCATTGCCCTCCAGTGCATGGACGACCAGGCCACTGGGGCAAAGTCATAAGTGTGAAACAAGCCTGTTCTACTTTGTAAGTATTTCCCTCAACAGATGGCACCCAATATCAGGCTGGATACAAATCCACTAGAAATGTAAGATTATTAGCCTGAGGGTTAGAGTTTTATTTTATTTTATTTCCTTTTTTTTTTTTTTTTTTTTTCAGTGAGTAGCTGGGTAGCACTGAGATGAGTCACGTGGGAATTAAAACATAGAAAGCAAGTTTTGAGGTCCCCTGCTGTGGGGAATGATGGCTGCTCTAGGCAGAAAGCCAAACCATAAGATGGTATAAGATTGCTTTACTTGACTTGCAGATTACTCATATTCTGTCTAACATGGGCTCCCCAAGAATATTGGGTTTTATATCTTCTTGGCAACATAGGAAAGGCCTAAGTATAGGAACATACAGTATTTTAGTTTACTTCATTTGTTTTGGATTGTCTTAATTTGAACTAGGATAGGGAATATTAGTCACTGACTCCAGAGTAGAGTGCAGTGATAATCATTTCCTACCTGGAAGAAGTATTAATTATCTATGTCTGGGACACCAGGTAGAGAATCCAACAGACAGATATTATACAGGTATTAATAAAATATGTCCATGGATCTGGGCAGAAAGCCAAACAGAAAGATGGTATAGATTGTTTAACTAACCATAGGAAGCTCATATTCTGCTAACGTGGGTTCCACAGGATCTTGAGTGTTTTTTTTCCTGATTGGCAAGATAGGAAAGGTCTAGTATAGACACATACAGTATCTTAGTTTACTTCATTTCTTTTAGATTGTTTTGATTTTTCAAAATGGGTATGATTTTGAGTTTTGTGGTTATATTATTCCTCTGGGAAAGAGGTTGAAATAAGGCTTTTCTGGTTGCTAGCTCAAGGATATGTGGACTTGGGCGAAAGGTTTTGTCTTTGTGTTTTTAGAAAAGGTGTTTAGTGTCTATACACCTTTCCAGAGTAATATGGATCAGATCTGATAGAGGAAAACTCCTAAAGAACTAGATTCCAAAGAATCAAACAAAAAAGTTATCTTCATGATAATAAAATTTTGTTTTGAGATTTGTATATTACAGAATATAGAGCCTTGGTAAGCCTCCTTGTCAGACATGCTGAACTGATCTGCTTGAGTTCCTGATGTCTTGGTTTTTCATTTGGATCTAGTCAGGACACAGACATCAGAGACTACTACAATCACTGGTATGGACTTCTTAAGGTCAACCAACTCCCCCATTTTCTCTACCCTGCCCATTCAAAAATATCTCAATATTGAAGAAGTTATGAAGAGTCATCATCCCAGTTCCCTGGACTTTGTGGTTGGGGGGTGGTTATTATGGGTTGTCTTTCTAGGGAATGAAGAAATGGTCATAATCGGAATATGGAAGAGTAGCTAGAACTGATTGCATAGTCATAATCTCATTTGGTAGAAATCTTTTTAATTGTTACTAAGCTGAAGTCATAATTTCTTAAATGGTACATAATTTATTTTGATGCAAAATCAAGGGTTTTGTTGGTATACATTTCTTCTATTGATACAAAATTTTGTAAGTACAAGGATTAGACCCTGTCCTCCTATAACAGTTATTTTAATCTGGTCTGAGATGTTTAAGCCTGAGTTTAGGACCAAATAGCAAACTTATGGCTCTGAGTTTATTGTTAGGGTGTTTTCAAGATTTTAATTAGAGATAGGTGAGAGTAGTTAACAGACAACAATTCAGATTACATAAATGGTTGGTTTTCAAAAAAAAAAAAAAGGCAGAAATCCATAGAATGTGACATTTCATTCTATTTATTCACTTGTTGAGAATAATCTGCTCCTGACAGCTTTCCCTGTCTTGGACTTAAAGATGAAATTGAGCATCTATGTGTTACTCCAGTTGTGGAGAGCCACTAGGCAAGAATCGCCTCTTTTCATCTACAGACATAATATTGTCCAAAGAAAGAACACAATTACAGGTTTAGGGCAGCTTGGTTCTGCCAAGACAGAATAGGCTAGTCCTTATATTCCTGTATCTTTAAGGTCTGTTAGATGATCTTCAACAGAAGGCTGAAGACTGATGCTCCAACATTTTGATGTAAGGGACTGTCCAGGTGATCAGCAGTCTCTATAAATTTTGGCTAAGCTTTGGAAGCTGTGTTAGGCTTCCTCTATATTTTCAATTAATATCAGTCATTATTGGATTTCTGATGGGATTGAAGACTGGTAGTCTCATAGCCAACCCAAGCTGTTTAGCATTGAGAAAGATGTATATATATTTGAGAGGTCGATTTTCAGATGGCTTACAGTCTAAAGCCAGAACATGAGTCAGGTGTAGAATGATAAGTCTTTTAATTTAGGACAAATGGCAATATTCTGTCTTAATGACAAAATTGATGGACTGGGTGTTAGGTTTATCTATACCTTATAAATTAAAAAATGGTAATAGTTGTGCTCTATATTGAGAGAAAGCTTTTAGTTTTTATTAAAACAAAAGGATGGGCCTGTTGTAGATGGACCTGGTGCTGTTCTTGTGAACCAATCCCCTAATAAATAAAGGAGCCAGTCACTGGGCAAGTAGGTGGGACAGGTTGGATACAAGGAAAGAGGAAGCAGGAGAGAGTTAGTTCTCTTTGGAACCAGGACAACAGAGGGGAGTAAGATGTAGCTACTAGAGTTTCCTGGTATCGTGGTGGATCTGCAAGGATTCACCACTGGAGCGATTAGATTTTAGTAAGGCTTACAAGATTAGGTTTTAGTTGTTGCACCAAGAGATTGAGTTACCATTGTTTCTGGGAAAAAGAAAGAAAGAAAGAAAGAAAGAAAGAAAGAAAGAAAGAAAGAAAGAAAGAGAGAAAGAAAAGAAAGAAAGAAAGAAAAAGAGAGAGAGAGAGAGGGAGAGAGAGAGAAGAAATCAGTATACATCAATCAAAATTCAGAATGCTGATGGTTTTAATTCCCCATCAAAAGATACAAGCTAGTATACTGAATCAAAAAGCAAGGATTATCTATTTGTGGTCCCCAAAACATGCATCTCCCTTCAAAAGATAGATAATACATTCAGATAAAGGATGCAGACACATTTTCTAAGCAAACAAACCTAGGAAACAAGCAGTTATCACTCAACTGATACCCCTGATTTAGTATTGGTTTTTGGTAATACATATTGATTTTATGAATTTTAGTGGTATCTGTTGCATTACCTAAAAAACAAACAAACAAAAATACCAAAATTAAACCAAGATGAAATAATTTAAAAAATCTATACTACACCAATGCTTCTCACACTATCCCATAAATAAAAAAGTACATTACCATATTCTTCTAACCAACCTAATCTTATCCTGATAGTCAAACCAAATAAAGACAAAAGAAAAAAACAAAAATTATAGTTCCATTTCCCTGAGGAAAATATACCCACAATCAATTCAAGGACACATTTAAAAGTTTATTTATCATAAATAAGTTGTCTTGACTCAAGAGGTCTAAGATTATTAAATATGCACAAATTAACCAATGCTACAAATTACATACTATTCTCAAGGACAGAAATCACATGGTCATCTTGATAGACCCAGAAAAGGCTTGACAAAAACCTAGCATCTCTTTCTATTAAAGGTCATTAAAAATGCCAGTGACATTCTTTAACAGAAAAACAAAATCTTAAAATTCATATGGAAGTAAAAAAGTTCCCAGAGAGCCAAAGGAATTCTGGGCAAAAATAATACTGCTGGAGGTAACACACCTGATTTCAAACTATACTATAGAGCCACGGCTATAAAAACAACACAATACTGGCACAAAAAACAGACACATAGGCCAATGGAAAAAATAATAGATGACCCAGACATAAACCTACATACCTACAGCCTCTTGATTTTTGACAAAGATAACAAAATACACATTGTAGAAAGGACAGCATCTCAAAATATAGCACTGAGAAAATTCAATGTTTACACGTAGATGAAACTAGATCTTTTTATCTCACATGCACAAACCTCAATACCAAATGGCTCAAGGACCTCAAGGTAAGACTCTGAAATTGCCAGAGGAAATAGGGGGCACACTTCAAGACAAAGGCATAGGTAAAGTCTTTCTGAATATGAATTCAATTGCTCAGGGAACAGGCCAGTAACTGTGCTTCTCTCAACCTTATCAGAAAGCTTCATTCTGTAGTGAGCAGAGACTCAAAATTGGTAAAAGGGCTAAGAATAAGTGACTGCTGCTCAGCCATAAGTGGGCTGCCTGCAGAAGAAGACACAGAATGAATTAAGAGTCAGAGGAGAGGAAGAGTGCTGTGAAATGTTGTCTTCTGGGCATGCCATGTCTGCTGCCCTAATAAGCTCACAGCTGTGATTAGCTGACCAAGACTACACAAAATCAAGCCCATGAAATTCAATCGTATGACAAGGCCTTAACCCTAGCCAAGGAGCTATTGGCAGATATTGGTAGTGAGGAAGAGAAACTAGTTTTCTTTGGGGGTATGCCCCTGGAAGGTTGTATGACCCTAGTGGATATGCCACCATCATGTGCATAGACATCACTCACTGGGCTCTGTGAGTGATGGTGGGAGACAGACGCTCAGTGCTACTTGATGAGGCCAGGAGCAGGACTGTTGTAACCACAGTGAGTTAGTGGAGGAAGGGTGTGGATATGACCAAAATACATTGCACACACTAGATTCTGAATCTTTAAATCAACTTGCTTGACCTCTCTTTAGATGCACCTCATTTATCCCTTAGAACCACTGTGGAGGAAGAGAATCTTTGCTATTCTCTTTACAGATAAGAAAATTAAGTTTCAATCATATAACAAACTCAAGGTCACGGGGATTTATAATGCTTTTAATGAATCTTTAAAAATGTGAAAATAGCTAATTTTGGTGTGTCATGTATTTACTTGCCAATTTCTTTAATAATAAAGTTTATTAACTTTTTTAATATGCAAAAATTGGTAAAGGTGTTAGACATCTAAGGCTTTTAAAAAGAATCCCAAAACCTTAGTTTTAAGCCTAGAAATTCAGTGATCTGTAGTCAGAAGTGTATACATACCTCACTGAAAAGACTTCCATTAACATATGAAATCCAGAGTTTCCAGAAGTTAGGCAGCTGACTTAACACAAGCTTGGTCAATTTTTCAACAAATGCCACTCTGTGGGGAGTCTTGTACCTCCATGCTAAAGGATAAAAGAATAAAACACTATGAACTCATTTGTGAATCAAGAAGAAAAATCTACTGAAACACAGGGGCTCTGCCCCCTTCCCTTCTTTCTGACTAGGCACTTCTCTCAGCATTGTACTGGTAATGCCAGGCAGTAGGGAAGAGGAGAGTAGCCACCAAGGCCTCAGAGGACAGTGCTTCACCCTTGTCCTAAGGATTGCTAGTATGATGGTTTGAATAGCCTTGGCCCAGGGAAGTGGCAATATTAGGAGGTGTGGTGTTATTAGATGAAGTGTGTCATCACTGTGAGTGTAGCTTGGAGGTCTCCTAGTGCTCAAGCTCCTCCCAATACAGAAGAGAGCCTCTGCCTAGTTGCCTGAAAAACACAGTCTCCTCCTGGGTGACTATACCAAAAAGATGCCCCACCATACCAAAGGGACACTTGCTCAACTAGGTTCATAGCAGCTTTATTCATAATACATACCTAGAAACTGGAAACAATCTAGATGTCCCTCAACTGAAGAATGGATAAAGAAAACGTGGTATATCTACACAATGGTATACTATTCAGTTATTAAAAACAACGATACCATGAAATTTGCAGGCAAATGGATGGAACTAGAAAATATCATCCTGAGTGACTTAATTCAGATCCAGAAGCACACGCATGGTTTGTACTCACTTTTAAGTGGACATTAGCCATAATGTACAGGACAACCATGCTATAATCTGCAGACCCAAAGAAACTAAGTAATAAGAAAGGCCCACAGGAAGATAGGTATCCCTAGGCAGAGATGCCTTTTGGCTCAGTGTCTGAAACTTGTGTAGCACACATAATACCATGAGTTTTTTTCCTAAGCAGAGAAAGAGTCCAGGTAAATAGAAATAAAGAAAAACAGACAAAAAGTGTTGGCATTGTATTTCAGTGAGGAAGGGGTGCAGCAGATTTATTTTTAAATGCCCCTCCCCCCATTTGCCTATTTGATAAAGAGCTGTGAACAAGTTTCTTATAATTCTTTGTCAAGTGCTTTTTATATATGGAAGCAAATATAAATATGTTCTCTTCACTGTCAAAAGTCCTATAATTGCTGTATTTTTCAGTTTGGCTCTCTGCACTTCTCATCACTGGTTCCTGGAGTTTCTCATATTCACACAGAGAGCATTTCTACAGACTATTTCATTTGGGATTATTCAGATTAACAATTTTTCACTAAATGAAATCCCCTCATTTAGCACTTGTGCAATAAGAATAAATCCCACAAGAATCACTAGGTCCAAGTGCAGCTACAGGTACTGCTGAGAAGGGCACCATTACGTGCAAAGGGCTTCTGTCACACTCAGAAGAAACATGGAAGCAGCAGCTTTATATATTCTCAACCACAAACAAGCCCCCAAACCCAAGACCCCAAGGGCTTTGTGGGACTCAAGTATTACTGCCTTGTACAACTGCCACTGTCAGGAACGAAAGTGAGGATGTCACCTGCTTAAGAAGTATGGAAACTTCCTTTTGCCAGCTTAGGACCTCTGCATGGTAGGGCACATTAGCATTTCTATATTGTGGGAAAAGTTTTAAACTCATTTTCTTAAGTAAAAGACATGGTTCTTTATATCTAAGGGTGTTGTAAACTTTTATTTGTTCCCCTGGTGAATGCCTGAAGATTATCTGTGTGTGTACCAATCACGTCTGACCTTATCTATGTGGACTGTTGACTAACTGAGCAAGCTCTGCTTTCACAGTTTCTAGAATGGACAAGTTCAACATAAGGCAAGTCTACTAAGAAGCAGATTTCATCTGACAACCTGGTTATTTTCCCTAAAAGTAACGGATAACACCAAACTACTTTATACTAACAGCAGGCACCATGTTGCCTAGAATGCACATGCCATGGCTGACCGGATGCTAATGGAAATGAGACACGGGCACTGGATCCCTTAGAACTAGAGTTCCAAACAGATGTTGTGAACCATCGCTTGGGTTCTGGGAACCATTCAAGTGCCTTCTGCAAGAGCACCTAGGGTTCTTAACCATTGTGCATTCTCTCTAGCTCCTAAACTAAACTCTTTAAACTAAAGCCCTGGAAGAGCTGCCTGACTGTAGTAGTTACATGGCATTTTCTCAAAAGGAGTACTTCAAAGCACCACCATTCCACCACTCAGCTCTCTGGCCACTGCTACGACTCTGCATTCCTACTGTGGAATACTCGAACATGCATTCTTTGCTGGGAAATCAGTGAAAGCAGCATGGACAGAACCCACAGCTCAGAGAAGTTGGCAGAGCTCTGAATGGTCTGACTGTGCACTCTAACTATGCATACAGGAATCATTCAGATTCATACATGCTCCACACACTAGTCTCAGAGAAACTGATTATGAAAATGATCCTGACTTCTTGGTGACTTAAAAGCAAAACCTTATTTGAAAAACCACAACAAGAGCTAAAGTAAATTTAGGTCCTTTCTTAAAACCAATAAATATTAAAGCTGGAACCATTTTATGAGAAAATTACTGAATAATTATTTTTGAAAAACAGCAAACTGTGTAGGGGAATACAAGAACAGGGAAGTGGGAAGGGGTGGATGAGGGAGCAGGGGGAGGGAAAAGGGCATGTGGGACCTTTGGGGGGTGGGGAACCAGAAAAAGGGAAATGAATTGTAAATATAGAATATATCCAATAATAAAAAAAAGAAAAACAAACAAAAAAAAAACAAAACAAAAACAAAAACAAAAAAAACCAGCAAACTGATTCCAAAAGCTTAGTTCAGCAGATCTATTATGGCAGATTAATTGGTAAATAATTTAGTCCCAATTCACTGCAATGAAGAAGACTGACACAGCTCTGGGCAGTGCTGTCAAGACAGACTCCATACTACTTGATGTGCCTCAAGTACTTACTGTTCTCAGTCATGCAAGCCCTCAGTACTTAACACACTGTTGCTTGGTCATCCAGGCCTGTGCTTGACCGATGTAGTGGCGAGGGGGGGCTCAAGAGTATCGTATTCTCTTTCATCTTTTTACTACCTGACAATTTTTTTATGTATGAAATGGAGCCTTCTTACTGCATCCCTCCAAAGCATTTAATTCTGAAAGAACACGTGGAAGTGGGGTGGTAACTTACTGTCGTCTCGGCCAGACTGGAAGCTGCTGCCCCTCTTCAGTGACGCTGTCTGACTGAGATGGCCCAACACCGAGGGGCGCACATCGTTATCCAGGTCGAGCATGGGGCTGTGCGGGCCTGGGTTACCTGGAAGAGAGATGGCATTTCTTTGTAGGGCAGTCTAAGGTAGCTTCTGCGAGTCTCTTTGCTGCTCATCCATTCCACTCTTCTAAGTAAAGAATTTAAGTAAAACTTTCTACAATTAGCTTTTGTTCTTTTATTTCTTGTGGTGCAGAGGATTGAGTCCAGGCCCTCATGCACAAGTTCTGCCACCGAGTTACTTGTGGCCCTAGACAGGTTTACAAAATCAGTTCCATTATACTACACAGACAGGGTTAACTCAACCCACCACTCTGGCTTAACACCAAGTAAGTTCTAAGAGACAGCATGGTGGAATTGGTGTGTAATTTGAGAAAGAATGCAGCAAAATCAGGTGTGGCAACACTGCAAAAGTAGGCGTTAAGAACTCCATGGCTACAGAACAAGACCCATGCTTAGCCGGAAACCCGCAGGCCTGCCGCCTGGCTTCTTACTCCTCTGCACATAAGTGCCACAGCTCACACCGCTCACCTGCTTCCACTGCTGTCCCTTTGGAATATGGGATTCGATTCCATATTTCACAGCCACCAAATCTGAATCCTTCTAACCTAAAACAGTTAACATGGTAGGAGCTACACATTCTCCTACCATGTGTGTCAAGAAACCCCACACCTGTCACGGAAGCCCTTAGGAAGGGCCATAGGAGGATCCCTAGTTCAATGCCAGCCCTAGCTACATACGCAATTTCAGGCCAGCCTGGGCTACATGAGATCTGGTCTCAAAATGCTAACAAATGTGGGTCTTTTTCTTCTTGGTGTTGGCTGAGGGGAAGGGGAGGAGGGAGGCCTTGTCTGCTCTCGCCTCATTTCCCACTTTCTCCACCAGCAGGCCCCACTCTCCTCTTCATCCATGTATGCTTCTATCCTTAAAGATGCAGTCACCACACCACTGCCTGGCCAGTGCTGCCCCAACGCAAACTACTCTCCACCTCCACTGCCTCCGCCATCATTCAGGATGTGCTCCGCTCTGCCAACTCCATATTGTCCGTCAACAAAGCCATCTCACTGAGTCCCTGGGGAACAAGAACTGAGTATTCTCTCTCTCTCTTCCCCACGTCACTGAACCTTCCACAGACAACTCCCTCAAGATACGAGTGACTGATTTCAAGTTACTTACTAAAAACTGTTCATAATTCAATTTTAAAAGCATATGGATATTTTCAAGTTCTAAAGGAGAATACCATTTATAAATTAAAATAATATTTTGATGAGAATAAGGTGATATTCCTATGGCAACACAGAAGACAGCTATTTAATAACATCTAACAAGCATTTACTGAACAATCATATATGTATTGTTCTGTAGGACTTTAGATTCTGGTTGACTTGGGGCAGAAAATAAGTCAATAAACAGTTCAATATAACTTAAGTTGCTAATCAAAGAATACAGTGAGAAGGAACAGGACCTTTCTTCATGAGTCTCTGTCACTGTGCATCACCAAACATGATATAGTACTGGCTACATTCCACAGTGGGTTTTACAGAATGAAAGTTATGTCACTTGGATAGATTTCCCCCCTCCCCCCCTCCCCTCCCCTCCCCTCCCCTTCCTTTCCGTTCCCTAGTGGAATACAATTATTTGTGGACCCTTTCTGATGACTGTGCTAACTGCTGCTTATCTATTCCTACTTTAAAACATATTACATATAACATAAGACTTCTATAATCCAGAATGTAAAGTAAAATAAGCAGTATATGATGTAAAGCTTAAAACTGCAACCAATAAGTATGATAGTTGATATTAATGGACTTGCAAGTCTCCTCCACACCAAGAGGGATTCTGTTGACTGGGTTGAGGGGGAAGGTGCATGCTAAAGTAAGCAATGCTGTTCTCTGATATTGGGTCCCGGCTTGCATAGGGAGGAGCTAGCTGAACACAAGTCCTCCTTGCTCTCTGCTTCCTGACTGTGGATGGAATCTGCTGCCTGGATATTACTGCCCTGTCTAACCTTAAATCCAACTGAGTAAGCATAAAACCTCGACCCTGACAGCTGCCTCTGCACAGCGTCTGTAACCGTGCTGGCAAAAGGAATTCAGACAGACAATAAAGCTATCTGCAATTGGTTTCTTTCCATATTAAATAGAAAATCTATATGGAAATTTTCATGATTTATGGCATTTTACACACTGTAGTTCATACAATCTTCATTGTTACTAAATATAGAAGAAATTAATATCAAAACATTAATTTTCTGATGTACCAGAAAGATAAAGGGGCTTAAGCTCAGTAACATGATAAAAGATATCAGAAAATTCATAATTGTATAAATATGAATAATTAAGACATCACAAAATGCTTTTATTTTATGAATCTATATTCCACGTTATTTTCATGGGATCGAAGGCTGTACATTTATGATTAAGTAGGAAAGATTTTCTAGCCTCATGAAAATATATTTTCTATAAATATTGGAATTAGCATTGCTTAAGTGGATCCTCAAAAAATGTTCTTCTCCATAATTGGTACTCTGACTTTAAGTCAAATGGCTTAATATTATTTGTAGTTTAAGAAGGCTTGAATTTTGAAACAATGATTGGTTTATCATTTTCTTTAACAATGATATTAATAGTATGTTCTGTCTGTCAGAAAGTACCATATCAGTGCTTTGCTAGCTATACATGAAAGAATTGCTTACTTGGTAATTAGCATTACCAGCAAAAACTCAGAGCAGGTAGCTGAAACAGAATGTGCCCAGCAGTCCAACTGGCACTTGAAATATCTTTGTAAACATATGAGCTGAATAACCAGAAGGTGGTGCTACAGGGCTACATGCAAGAGTTCAGGCAACTGGTCTCAAACTGGATCCTGACTGCTTCTGCAGCTAGCTCTCAAAAACATTTACATTATATTTCATAACAGGAGCAAAATTGCAGTTATAAAGTAGCAACAATAGTAATTTTATGGTTGGGGTCACCGCAACATGAGGAACTGTAGTAAAGGGTCGCAGCACTATTCGGAAGATTGAGAAGCACGTTTAGACCCTTCAGCTCAGCAGTGGGCAATGACCTAGAGTTTCTCTTCCCAAGGTTTAGTTTCTTTCCTCTGACCAAAGGTCTCACCGTGTGTTACAGAATGCGAGGAGGTATGAGTTTAGGAGGAGTTTATTCAGACGTGTATTTTAAACAGACCATAGATCACATATTATTACCATGTCAAAAATCAAAAGGCCTTGCAGATTCTGACATTCCTTTAAATCTTCAATTATGTGACTCGATACTTTTATTTCTCAAGATGATTACAGATACATTGTTTTGATAGTGAGTATTCTATAGAACAACGAAGAACAAGAGAAACATTTTTTTTGTAAATTATAGAATCAGCATAAGACTTTAAAATTCTCTATATAACTCAACCTTTTCTTCATTATACCTTATGATATGATACAAGAACCTTGAAAGACTCTGTTTATTACAAAAAGCACCCACAACTAGGACTGAAGAGAAGACTGGGTGCTGAAGTGCACTTGCTGTTCCTGTGGGACACCCACGTGCAGTTCCCAGCCCTGCACGGGGCCAGCTCCAGGCAATCCTGTTCCTTCTTTGGCCTCCTAGCCATTGGTACCCATGTGCACACACCCAGACACAGACTCACATACACATGCATAACTTAAAATAAAATCGTCTTTTTTTAAAAAAAAAAAAAAAAAGCATAATTGAAGACCATCCTTTTATAAAAAGCATATACAACTGAAGACGGTGTCACTTTGTTTATTTTCTTTGAAAGCTCATGTACCTGGCCACTGGGAATCAGCTGAGGACAAGGATCTCCATCACCACACATTTCAGGCCTTAGTGTTTGCATTGGCCTTTTCTGTAGGTGACAGAGAACACTTGGTCCTGTCCTTTTCAAACTAAGACTACGTTAACATGAATTTTGACAAATCAATTGTTTTCTTAGATATAATATTTCTCAAAAGACAAAACTCTTAAAGATCTTTGGTGAGTGGAACTCCAGGGCAGGAAGCGACTGGCAGCACTGGGGTGAGGGCTGGCTCCACTGTACCTTTGAGCTACATTTGCAGCACATGGAAAACTTTGAAAACTTTACTGTCAAAAATGAGACTACTACACTTACTAACTGTCCCCCACATTAGGAAGAGCAGTAGGAATTCATATGAAGAGAAAGTCCACAGCTATCAGTAGCAGCTTACTATGTTGAAAAATGAAGCTGCAAAGATAAATGCTTTACACAATGGAACTATAAAACCATTCTAGCTCTAAAATTATTATTCTATGATTCGAATTTCAATCTGAAGTTTCGTATCATTTGTATGAACAGAGTGGAAAGCATACATTTTGATTGGCAGTTGTTATTTGATTGAAGGTATAAAGTTTGCCACTTCACATTGAACATGAATTGAAAACTATGCCTTGAATGAATGAATGAATGCATGCATGACTCATAAAATTAAAAACCTTCACTATGGATCTGTGGAAGTTATCTGCTACATAACTACCATGCAGAGATGCCTCTGGATATCTCAAGCAGGCACAGAGTCCTGCAGCACAGGTCCTCAGCAGAGTTTCCTTCTGATAGTCCATGTTAGACCGGAAACAATACCAACAAAATTCTAGAGTAAAGCATCACAGCTCACACCGCGCTGCTCCGAACTAGTACCAACATAAAATTCTACCTAATGTCTGAAAGAAAAGATTCAGTAAAACACCTAACGTTAAACTCATACACAATCAAAAGTTGATGTCTTATTTTTCCAGTTAAATTGTGTATAACCTCAAGAAGCGGCATTCTTTATATGTCTCTCCTAATGTGAAGCATGCAGAACGAGTTAAAACAAAAATTAAACCTGGAAATTATTTTTGAAATAACATAAAACAGAACAGAAATCCTGTTTTACTAAGAGAAAACCAGTTGGAAGTTTGGTTTAGAAGTAGCAGATGTGTTCCTAGGGCCACTAAAGGCGACCAGTCCTTCACGGTGTGTTCATGCCTCCTGCAGCAAGGTTCTCACAGTCTGCAATAGTAGGGGAGGCGGGGGTGCAGGGGGACACTGATCCGTGGCCCCAGACTCCGGAGGGCAGGCTACTTCCTTGCCACCCTTAAACATCTTTGAACAACTTTCCTGCGCACAGCGGGCCCTTGTCCTGTGCTGCAGCCCGACCACCCACTGTTGCTTGTTGACCAAACATGTAAGCCCAGGAGCCTCCAGGCAGAGGCAGGATAGGATTCCTTTCAAGCACTACACAGAGGAATTTCAATGCCAAGGCTGGGGGTGGGGTGGGTGTATCAAGGCAGAATTACAAATTCCTCACGAATTAGACCTGTGTCAACAGATAAAAATGCTCTTTGATCTTCTGATTCTATATATTAGAAGCTCCAACAGAGCGATTTCCTCAATTTCAAGGGAATAATTTAATCCAAATTAACCCAAAGGACTCAGTCACCACTGTTCGCCTCACTCGCATTTGAGCTTCCCGCCTGGGTTCTAGGCCACATTTCCAGTATGTACAACAACAGTTTAGAAAAGGAAATACATTTTGAAAACAAAATTAAAGATGTGAACTTTCAAGATGCTAGAACAGCCAACCAGTCAGTGAAATAGTTTGTAATAAAGTGGAAAAGGGCAAGCTCTTTTATTAAGGTTCACCGCAGGCATAAACAGATGACATCAAGCAAAATGTCTATTCTATACAAGTCAAAAAATTATAAAAATCAGAGAATACAGAATAAAAATACTTGCAAATGTCTCTGTTTTACTATTACCTTGTACATGCTCTGAGTGTACCTGACATTTAGTGTTAAACCTTAATTTCTATTAGGAAGAAAGGACAGGATTAGTTAGGCACCAAGTGGAAGTGGTTCTCACTGCAAGAAGTCTTCAAGCTGAGAGAATCAGCCTCGGGGGAGGGGGGCAACCCACAGAAGAGGTCCTTGGACAAAGCTCTGGTGATCTATGTAAAACAGAAAGGCGAACAGATCTCTTCACGAGAGAACAAGATCCAGTTCTTCCCTACGGCACACAGAACAGTTCTTACTCTACTGTGCACACCCAAACCACCACTGAAAAGGCAAACCTAATTCATATAGTCTTAACCACTTTTTAAAAGTGCCTAAGTTACTGGTACCAATTACTGGTCTTTATTTTTATTTGAAAGGTAAAATTCTCATTGTGCTCATTAGTTTTTTGTCAACTTGACACAGTCAAAGAGTTATCTGGGAAGAACTTCAGTTGAGAAAATGCTTCCATCACACTGGCCTGTTGGAAGTCTGTGGAACATTTTCTTGATTAATGGTGGGAGGGCCTGTGGGGGATGCCACCCCTGGGCAGATGGGCTTGGCTTGTATAAGAAACCAAGCTGAGCAAGAGAGTAAAGAGCATTCCTCCAGGGCTCCTCTGTAGTTCTGCCTCCACAGTTCCTGACTCTGCCCCTGCTGAGTGGCTGCCTGACTTCTCAATGGTGAACAACAAAGTTCATCAGCTGAAATGAAGCCTTCCCTCTACCTGCAATCACGGTGGTCAGTGTCACAGCAACAGAAAAGTAAACTAAGACAGTCACCAACTTACATACATATTTCAAAATCTAAAATCAATTGATTTTAAAAATTTTCAATCTGTACAACAACTGTATTCTAGCAAATACAACTGTTTATATTATATAGACTTATGCCATTTTCAGACACCAGCAGCAATTTCTAATGTAGGCACTCTGAATCCAATTCATGTTCTTCCTGCTTCTGGAAACCCAAATAAACAAAACAACACACACACACACACACACACACACACACACACACACAAGATAAAGGAGAATGAAAACCACTGCCCTCCTTTGGTTGGGGAGAAGAGCTTACCTCTCCTGCATCCACTTTATCATGTACATCCCTAAAGAGCTCCCAGACTTAAAACAGGTACCAAATGCTGCCAAACATTCCCTCTTCTAAAGCCAGTTTAAACACAGTT
This sequence comes from Apodemus agrarius, assembly GCA_964023405.1. Taxonomy (NCBI): domain Eukaryota; kingdom Metazoa; phylum Chordata; class Mammalia; order Rodentia; family Muridae; genus Apodemus; species Apodemus agrarius. The sequence continues at coordinate 32,423,619 of OZ030019.1, read as the reverse complement.
ACTACAGCATGCAAAAGAACAACTGTCCAGGTGAAGGACTCCCTCCAAGGAGTCTGCAACTAGACACTGCCACACTGCACAAGGGGTTATGTTCCCAATTACAGAGAACTTAGCTGTAGGAAAAAGATGCAGATCAACCTGAATCTACCTGCACTTACTGCAGCAGTTTCTCTCTCCTTCTCCTTCTAAGTGCTAGCATTCAGGGTATGCTATGGCAAACACTGAGATTCACTGACTCAATCTCAGTGTTTCAATCTCCAGGAAACGAACTCTATAATGAACCCTTCCTAATGTACAAACTACACTATAACTTTAAAGTAAAAGTTATAATTTTAAAAAATATTTAATGTGAATAACCCGTGTCTACTGTTTTAACTATGGAAATATTTTTTTATACTTCAAAAGAAAATTCAATGAAGCCAACAGTTTCTTAATGGGGACTGCAATTTACTCTAACACATGGAAACTACCTTACTCTTCCATTAGGAAGACATCAGAAATGTATTAGTAACCCTATTATTCAAAATGCTTATGTAGAAAAATGTGTACATAAAGATAATTGCTATATGTTAGATAAATATCAATAAAATCATAGCTTATTTATACAGTATAAAATATAACCAAACTATAGATACCTACTTCAGCTGAAAATGAAACCTTTTGTATCTTAAGGTTTTTAGACAAACAAATATTTTTAGTTTCATCAGTGAGTATTTAACAATCTACTAGATGTTTGAAATCATTAAACTCTTATTTTGTTGGTTGGTTACAGTGCACCAAGCCCAGGGCCTTAAGCATGACAGCAGTGAGCCACTTCTGAGCAGCCCCTGCCTGCAGCCCGGTCCCCACAGTGAGCCACTTCTGAGCAGCCCCTGCCTGCAGCCCGGTCCCCACAGTGAGCCACTTCTGAGCAGCCCCTGCCTGCAGCCCGGTCCCCACAGTGAACACTGACAAGGGCCTGTCAGGTGTGAGTGCCCGCTCCAAGTCTTCAAAGACAACCTGAGCCATGTGTGACTGTTCCTTCCTTCCTTCTGTTGTGTGTCTATTTGTAAGAACTCAATGCTTACAGAAGCTTTGGCTCCTCTTCTAAATGCCCCTCACTGAGCTCTCATCCTAGGAAGTCCTTCTGGAAGTCCTAACTAGAGCACAGATCCAAAGATGCCAGAGTAAGCTGATGGATGGCCTTTCCCCCAGTTCACTAGACAGCCAGCTGGTCTGAGAGTTAAACTCAAGCCATTTTAGGAACAAAGAAGAAGACACCTTTGAAGGCCACCTTTCAAAGTCCTGTTTGAGAATCCCAGCAGGGGTTAACCAAAGGCTTTTCCTGCCAGGAAACCTTAAGACTTACTCTAATTTTGGACCTATTTCATAGGAATTCCTAGAGACCAATCCTCAGGCAGTGGAAAAAGTTGGACTTGTGCAATAGTTCAGAGTATTGGGTACTTTGCATTCAGGGCACTGGAAACTGGATAGTCACTCAGTCCAGGCTAGAAAAACACGGTACTTAAATCCTGCATCTGTACTTAAACTTTCAAATTAAGGTCTTATAATGTACATAAATCATGAAATTTAGAAAAAACTAAAAATACTTATGTTTTTCCAACATAAAATATTGGTTTTATCTCCTGACATTTTTCTTCAATGTAAAAAACTCCCAAAGGTCATATCTGAGCTTCAGGGTCAGGACCCAGGGACCAGGGAGGGAATCTGGGAATGCCAGCTCTCTAAGAAAGGTAGCGAGCCCTCCCACTGAGTCATTTGATGAGCAGCATCTGCCAGGGTGACTGTACACTAATATTGTAACAACTGAAGTCCAAAGGAGGCCCTACTGGTCCTCGACACAGATCCCGATTTTGTTTTTTTAAAAGACACCAAGAATTCTTTCTCTGCTTTTAATATTTATAGTCTATCCATTTAAACTGGGTTTTATTTCACAAACTGTCTTAGTTCTTAGCCACTGTTTTGCCTGGGTTTAAACAACTGCATCCATTTCTCTTCTCCAGAGTTAGAAGTCTAAGTGCAGTGACTAGAATAGAAAGCAAGCCTTCAGATCCACTGTTTTTAGATTGAAAGGACAGTCAGCTTTTATTGTGAAATGAGGCTCCTGAGAATACCCTCTAAGAACCACAGCACCTTGACATCAGAGCTCGAGGAAATGCAGGCGGCATCATTTCAGAGCACACCCCACCTCTAAACAGCATCTGGCAGCTGGAACATTAGTCACCGTCTCCCGTGCAGGAGCCTTCCACAGACGGCTACACTCTATACCTCCAAGCCTGCACCTGCCAAACCAAGCCACAAGCAGGTAGGCTGACAGCAATGACTTTTCCCATCCTTGCCACTCCTGAGTCCTAAGGCTCTAGGGAAAGCTAAAGGTATCCTGCTCAGATGCAACTATCGTTTCTGGGCCCTTCTAGCAGTCACCTTCATCTTCTCAGTGTCAACTCAGATCACTTACTTAAGCTGAGGATAACAGTTCAATGGATTACTAATTAGTACTGTACAACCTTTCCTTAAAAAAAAAAAAATCCTCCTATGACAGAAAATGAGCATCAAAAAGCACAGAAAGTAGACTGGGCTCATCAGCTTAGGAAGTTTCAGTACAGATCTTCTTAAGTAGCCCGGGGCTAGCTTGCCTTCCTGTCAGAAAACTCCCAGTCTGATGGAATACTTGCTACAACAGCGCAGAACAGCGGCATGTGGACTGGTATGTTGTGATTCACAGGCCTGGAGAGAACAGGATGGTGTAACCAAAAAAGTATCTAGACACACACTCCTGTGTCCTGTGACACTCCTCACAAAGGCAATCCCACATATCACACTAGGAAAGTCTGAGTGATGGAGGACTCACATACTTAGTGGGTCTTCTTCCACTCTGCCTTACATTATAACAGACTTAAGAAAATTTAAGTGTCTGTTATGAGTTCATCAACAACTATAGAGTACATGAAAGGACAACTGTTTATTCCCTGTAAACTTATACTTAAGGCATGTGTTTTAGCTAAAGACTGCCCCTTGCACACAGGCCGAGACACCATCATTACACTGCCTGTCAAACTGTGTGTATTAAAGGGGTAGTTTATCCAAAGGAACATACACATACAATGCTGGCATGAAAACATCCTTCTGCAAAATGAGTCAAAGCAAATGCATTTTCCCTAATAATTGGCTCTTCTGTGCTAGGAAACAAACTGCATGTGTACTGGCCAATTCTGCCAAGTCACCGGCAGAAGTACCAGTTAAAAAGTGATGGGGCATTGCTTCCTGGTTTCTAGTTAAGATCAAGTATAAAGGGGATAGCAGAAACACCTAGGAAGAACTGCAGATAAAATTAAATTGAAGTTGGAGATTAACAGATATTTGTTATTAATAAATTACTAAGATTAAGCATAGTAGTATATGCCTGCAATTCCAGGACTCAGAACATTGAGACCAGAGGACCACTGCAAGTTCTAGGCCAGCCTGGGCTTCATGAAAAGATCCTGTCTCCAAACAAACAAGACACACTCAAATAGAAAGAAATTATTAATATTTCAAGTACTGATATTGGTATTTCAATTTAAAAATTTTAAACAGCCCTTGCCTCTAAAAATTGTACAGATAATTATGTGGTCAACTTCAAATAATATAGAACGAGGGAGATGGAAGTAACAGGTGAAGGATTAGCTAACAACTGACTAAACTAAGCTAGGTATATGAGAAATTGTGTGTGCATGCATATATGGGTGTGTGTGGGGGGGTGTGGGGGTGTGTGCGCACGCGCGCGCGCGCCTTCGTGACTATGCTTTGTGACTGGGGCATATGTAAGGCCCCAAATTCAGTGCCCAGCACTGTGTGTATGTATGTGCATACATGTGGTTTTCTAAAATGAAATAATAAAACTGCTTCTTCAAAAGATCACATCAATCTTTTAATTAAATATTATATGTTAAAATTATTTACATTCAGCACTATTTGGGGGTTATTAATAACAAAAAGAAAAAATAAAAAGACAAAATTGAAAGGGAGATGGTTAGGAGAAATTGGTGGAAAATAATGTTGGTAAAATGGTCCATATACATTCTATAAATGTAAGGAACTTTTAAAGAATAACAACTAATGTTTAAAAATTATTTAAATAATTCATATTAGCATTTATTAGTAGCAAAACAAAGATAAATTTAAGCCTATTCAGAACACTAAAGGAAAAATTAAAATTGACACTAACCTATTTAAATTTGCATAATGAGTTTAGGAAATTATACTGTATTGCCATTAAGTTTGCAAAATGGTTCAAAGAGCTGTAAGGTACTGTGTTTTACTTTCTTATTTTTTTTTTTAATTTTCTATATTCTTTGTTTACATTACAAATGATTTTCCCTTTCCAGGTTCCCCCCTCCCCATAAGTCCCATAAGCCCTTTTTCCTCCTCTCATTCCCCAATCACCCCCCCTCCCATTTCTCTGTCCTGGTACTCCCCTACAATGCTGGATCAAGCCTTTCCAGGCCCAGGGCCCTCTCCTTCCTTCTTCTTGGGAATCATTTGATGTTAATTGTGTCTTGAGTATTCAGATCTCTGGGATAATTAATATGCACTTATAAGTGACTGCATTCCATGTGTGTTCTTGTGATTGGGTTACCTCACTTAGGATGATATTTTCCAGTTTCAACCATTTGCCTAAAAATTTCATGAATTCATTGTTTTTAATTGCTGAGTAGTATTCCATTGTATAAATATCCCACACTTTCTGTATCCATTCCTCCGTTGAGGGACATCTGGGTTCTTTCCAGCTTCTGGCTATTATAAATAAGGCTGCTATGAACACAGTGGAGCATGTGTCCTTATTGCATGCTGGAAAATCCTCTGGGTATATGCCCAGGAGTGGTACGACAGGGTTCTCTGGAAGTGTCATGCCCTGTGTTTTACTTTCAATTAAGAAAAACTGCCTACAAAATAAACTAGGTAAAGCTTGTAATTAACATTCTCTCAATTAATGAGGAAGTTCTACATAAATTTTCAGGAAAAAAACCCTAAGAGGGGCCTGATTACATGTAATGCTTTTTCATTTTCTCTTGAAATGCTCATCTTAAGTACATACATACATACATACATACATACATACCATACATATATAGGATACATAGCATGAAGTTGAAAAGAGGGGCTTGGGCATGCAGTTAGGTGCTAGAACACTTGTCTAGCACACACAAGCGTCACGCTCCCAACCCTAGTATGGAAAAAAAAAACAAGATTCAAATCTTTCAGTAATGGAATATTGGTCATCAGTTGTCTCGGGCAAAGGTGGTATGAAATTTTCTGGGATGTTGTCTTCAAAGGAGCATGCTGAAATATCTCAGAAATCTGTATACTTTCAAACTAAATTATCTCTTTAGACAAGCATAGGTTAAAAAAAAAAGTCCTGTGTATAGCAAACAAACACAGTGCTATGCACCATTATCGTGGCTTTGGGATCCTTCCTTGCCTTCCTGCTACCAGGCTGGGCACTCCTGCAATAAGACTTCATAAGTCTACATTCCGCACTTCCCAACTTTTTCACAATTACTATCAAACATGCACTTATAACATTTGAAAAAAAATTATATGTTCCATAGACCCAAAGCTCCAGGAGGTCTGCCCAGCACTAGCACTGCCTTGTGACTCCCACTACAGCCAGCACACGAATGATGCAGCCTGTGTACATGTCACCTTTACCTGTGTCAGAGAACCAAGAGGCAGAGCTGTGGACTGCAGGAGCCACAGACAGCCATAAATACAGCCTAGCACACTGCAATACATTTGCATAAAACTAGAGTCTAGGGTTTTTGTTTTGTTTTGGTTTGGTTTTGGTTTTTAAAGACAAGGGTTTCTCTGTGTAGCCCTGGCTTGTCCTGGAACTTAGACCAAGCTGGCCTTGAACTCAGAAATCCACCTGCCTCTGCCTCCCAACTGCTAGGATTAAAGGCGTGCGCCACCACTGCGCTTTTTTTTTTTTTTCTTCCTTGTTTTGTCTATCTGTTGGGTGGGCTGGCTTGTTTGTTTTGTAAACTCTCAAGCTTGAAAACTTGAAGTTTGTAGACCACAACTTTCTGTCACGATGACAAAAGACTGGACATGCCTATGAGAGGCTAGTAAATGACAGATGTTAAAACCAGCCCAAGACTCTGACGGTCAGTCACCAGACAGAGGGACTCAGAGTGACTGGATGACATGTGTATGTAAAAGGATCCTAAGATTTTCAAAGATGTTCCATATCATAAACTCTCATCTTCCCTTGCAGCAAATACAAAACAGTGATTGACAACTGAGATTGTCAGTGGCATCAGTCCCTGATACATGGGGTTTCCAAAGTATCCAACTCAGAAACAGAATTAGAACTGAAAAATTACATACACTATAGACAGCTCACTCGTGACAAACACACTACAAATGAAGGCTCTCTTCCCAGCTACGGCTCCCTCCGTGGTGTCGCCATGCTGACACCATGTTGTCTGCTCCTCCACATTCTGGGACATGGCTGCCACCTCTGTCCCCTGCCCAGCTGTCTAAGGCACCGAGGCCATGCCCACCAAGGACACAGAGGCACCCTTGCTGCTCAGCCTACGACGCCTTTGTTCTTCTCTCTTAAGTTTAGAACCAGGAATGCTCAGCTTAGATTTTGAGATGGTGCTGTCCTGTGGCCATGCCGTCCTGTGGCCACCTCTTCACGCCTGCCATTCCAGGCCTCGCTTCTCCCAGTCACTCAGTGAGGCCCCTCCAGAGTCTGTTGGTTTTGTTTTTGTTTTTTTTCCATCTTCATGAATAAATGCATGAACGTCAAGGGACAATCAGGGTACAAACAACCACCAAGTCTCTGAATCTTTAACTCCAACTAACTCTTGGATAGATCTGTCTTCTTTTAATGACAGACAATTCCAAACTCACCTGTCAAATGCGAGTTGGGGGCAAACCCTGTTCCCTAGTTCTCAACAGGGCCACCATGTTAAGGAACTACTGCAGGCAGTTACTCCTGCTGTTCCTACTTCCTGCCCAAGGCCTGCCCAGGCCACTTCCTAAGCAGGCCTGACTCCTCCCCTGTACCTCACACTGGCATCACTGCCTGCCACCTCATCTTCCCGGTTACAGAATCCCTGTTTATCCATTCTCCACACGGAATGCAAAGATATGACGTGTCCCTGCTTGTACAATTCCCTGTTTCCCTCACAGCTCTCTGGACAACCTCCACACTCCTCCAGGCAGCTGACAAGGTCCGTGATGTCATCGTTTTTACCACAGCCTGGACTCCTATAGCTTTCACCACATGCTTCGATTCAGCCACAGAGAAGGAAAAGCTGTCTTTGGCTCCCTGATGTTCTTTCTAAAATAGTTTTTCCTCAAGTCCAGATCGTTCTTCTTTCTTCCAGTACAGATCTCACCACACCCCTTCCCTGACCCTCAAAGCCTGGATCACACTTTGCTCCTGTGAGCTCCTGTGTCACTCAGTACTTCTCGTGTCGTAGGAGGTGATGTATTGCACAGCACTGCCATGGTCAGTCACCTGTGGCCTCCTGCACCGCTGGAAGCGTGTCCAAGTCAGACCTTTGGGACTGGACTACAACTGAAGCACAGTCACTCAAATGTTTTTGCTGAATGACAATTAAACAAAGAAATGTAAATAAACATGCACACAAACAGAGCTTTCATTTCTTTTTTTAAAACTTACCCCAGAATCCTAGACAGCAGTTCCTTACTCGAGCTAGAGGCTGTCTGGTAGCTACTTCCAGTTCTAGCTAATATGGAGCCTCTGTAAGCTATCTTCTTAAACTGACTATGTGAAATACTCTTCTCAGTTACCTTCCTTGAAAATGTTTGTCATTTTCCCTTTTATTACTGGTCTCAACATCTTACTGCCTAGCTGCATGTTTACTGTGCGTCCTTTCCTCTCCTAGCAGCTCCAGGAGCCAGGGCCTGCTTCTCTGCCATTTGCCACTGTCTATCTAGCACTTGGTACCTGCCTGATTCACGAGTGACTCTGGATATGCCTGAAGAAGAGAGGAACTTAACAAGGACTAATGCAGTTTCTACAGAATCATGTCCACCCCTTGTAAAAATTAACTCTTCTATAATATGAAGTTTTGTCAATACCACTAGTCAACAAAATCCACAGATTTCTGAAAAAATGCTCTTTTACTTTTGGCACTTAATGTGGTCCTGTGAGGTGCAGTACTACAGTGGGCAGAGAGCCGATAACAATGAAGACAGGTACCAAGACCAAGAAAAGCTGGCCTTCAGTCCTTAACTACTAAGCATTAACAAGCGAGTAAGCGGAAGAGGCTCTCTTGCCTTTTAGGCTCTTCATGTGGCCTTCTTTGCAGTCCTGCATGAGCTTGAGGGTCCACTTGTGCTGAGCTCCAATGCACTGCCAAGCAGGGTCACCAGGTGCGTGGAGGTCAGACAGATACCTGAGAAGACAAAGCACAAGGCTCCTGTTACAACAGCAAGGGCAAAGCTTAGTATGTTGTAAAGTTATTACCAATTCTTAAAGGAAAACTAAAATTTAACAAACTAGTAAAGCACTTGCCAGGATTTGTCATCAGTACTTAGTTTATTATACTGAAATATACTATACTGCTTTCATTTAGTAGTAAATGACAAAGCTGTTGGGTTTTTCTTCTTTTTTAAAATGTTTGTGTGTGTGTGTGTTTGCCTTCATTATGTAATTGTACCATGTGAGATCCTGGTGCTGTGGAAGTCAGAAGACAGTTTCCTGAAACTAGAGTTCCAGGCAGTTCTGAGCTGCCATGTGGGTATCAGAACTGAATGTGGGTCCTCTAGAAGAGCAGGGAGTGTGTCTAACCCAGCTGCAGGATTTTAATTTACATCTTTGCCTAAGAGTCAACAAAAAAGACAAAACCGATTTGACAAAGGCCAAAGGTTGTAACGATTTGGTGAGAACACTTCTTTATATTTAAGCTTACTTTTATTTTATTTAAAGAAAATACATGACAGAAAAAAAAACAAAGGGGTGGATAGAATGAAAAGAAATGAAGAGGGAGACAGACAGAGACAGAGACAGAGACAGAGAGAGATGAGAGTGGGGGAGGAAGAAACCAGCTGGCCGACAGTGATCAGAATTCTCTCATTTACCAATCACCCTCGGAACACTGGACAGCCCTCCTAGTCTCTACTCCCACAGATGTAAAAGTAGCAAACCACATTACAGTAAGCATTAACCACAGCCATGCAATGCAAAACTGTTCAACCCAATCTTGGGGCACATTTTCTTTTTTGTTTGAGGAAGAGGGAGAAACTAACTTTACATTTATAAACAGTCACTTCTCTCAAGTTTTTTCTATTACTTGAGAGTCATTTCATTAAACCTAGGTAGGAGCCAGCAGAGGAGACTGGGTGAATTCCCCCCACCCCCGCCACCAGTCTCTTCTGGTATAGAATACGGCCACTGGATGGCAATGTGACACTAAAAATTTAAGGTTTCTTTGACAACATGCACTTACCTCTAGGGGGTAAATTAATTCACAACTGAGAAACTATTTCTTTATAAAATGTACTACAGATAGGTGCTTTCTTAACTTTCAGTAGTTCTTAAAATATTTAAAGTTTTCTTTGTACAAGAAACACTCAAATCCATGTAGACAATTGAAATATATTTCAACCAAAAATCTTGTCAATACAAGTTTGGCCCTGAGCCCTTATATAATACACACTTATCAACTCTAGAAGTATATTCAAATAAACTTACTGCACTAAAATACTTTTTAACCCTCAGCTGTCATTTGCCTTGAGGTTAAAAATTTGTGGTCTATCAAAATGTTCATGGATGGTTCCAAGCTGTGACCCTAGCCGTGTCCTAATCGCTGTGGGCATGCCCACATTTCTTCAGTAGTGGGCACTCATTACTCAGACTCTCAATTAGCAGCTAATTAGAGGAGAAACAAACCCATTTTATAATAAGTTCACAACAAACAAAATGTAGACTAGAAAGCTGACGTGCATTCAGGAATGCGCCACGCAACCCTGACCTTCAGGAGCTAATAGCTCAGAGACCTGACTCCCAGCGCCGCAGCTCTGCAGGCTCAGCACTGTGAGAGCTGTCTGCCCTCCCTGTGACTGTGCACAGGCTGCAAACAGCTATGTGTATGTGCTAAAAGGTAGGAAGCCAACTTTAAAAAAAAAAAAAAAGGCTTTTACCCATAAAAAGAAGGCACCTATAAGCCTTCCTCATTTATGAGAGCACTATCCTCCAAAGAAAACCACATTCCAAAAAATTACATTTAGCTTGGTATGAGGAATTCAATGCAAACAAAGTTCCCCAAATCCACTCTGACTTTCCTTTCCCAAGAGCTTTTCTCTTTTATTATTTGGGATATAAATACAGCAAATAGTAGCTTATGTCTCTCCTTCCCTGAGAACATGCTTTCTGGTCTTTCCTGCTGAGAATAATTGACTGCACCATATCCCTACATGGCTGCGTTGCATCTGGATTCTTCCGAACAAATCCTTTCCTGCAGCCCCAGTGTGGGGGTCCGCAGCGCAGCGATCTCTGGCAGATGAGGCTTCCTTCTCCTGTGAAGTTCCCGGCTTGGGCCTTTTAGCAGTAGCCCAGCAAACTTGCTTTGCCTGTTTTAAAACTGTAAATCTCTTTAGCTCATGGACATTATGTCCCTAAAAGTTTTAATAATCCTGTATCATCTTAATATGAAACTGAAGACACTTAGAAACATTTTATGTAGAAAGATGAAGTTACTCTCTCAGAAAAATCTAGAAATGTTTCAGTTGGAAAGTACAATGTCAGTTCTCGACTTCAATAAGTTTCTTTACTTTTAGTACCAAGCTTACAACTAGCAGTTTCAGTAAAAGAATCTTTTAGTGATACAAGTTACTGCTTTACTTTTAAATGATATACTAGAGAACCTTTTGAAAGGTAGGGAGATGGAGTAAAGGATCTTAATTCTGTGAGCATAGATTCAGACTTTTAGAATTTGAGGAGGAACATTTTCAGTTTCAATTCTCAGGAAAACAAAACAACGGGAGAGAGAGAGAGAGAGAGAGAGAGAGAGAGAGAGAGAGAGAGAGAGAGAGAGAACGAGAACACACTGAGCACCGCTTCTTGCTAAGCTACAGTTGGAGGCTACCTTCAGTTATGCCCAGGAGAGCAGGCAGCACAGCAGTGGAGAACTATCACTCCGTCTGTGCATGGCAGAGTCATGACACACACAGCCGTGCACAGGCTGCCTGTCTCTAGCTTTACTTGGTGCCCACAGGACCTATCACCATAGATGTTAAAGTCAATCAGACTTGACCTGATTCTGAGCTTATTTTTTAAACCACTAATGGCTAGAAATGTAATTTTAAAAGTTAATCATCAGATTACTCAGTGCCTTCTCAAGTTTGTGCCCAGAAGTATAATGTACTTCTGGAAGCAAATTGAGCTCACTTCACACAGGAGGAAGCAAGCTAATCTTCTAACACACAAGCAGCAAAGTTTCTTCAAGGTGCTAAGCCAACTCAAGCCGAATTTATTTCCACTTTAAATTGTGCAGTTTTGCAAGCCAGGGAAGTTCCTCAAATCTAACATTTCCTCAGAAAGGTAGAGGAAGAAAGGCAAGGGTGGGCTCTGACACCAGAGAGCAGATGTCATGGCTGTGTGTGCTGCACCCTTTGTCCAGAGAGGAAACACAGCTAGCACCCAGCCCAGGGCGGGCACTTGGCCTGCATTTGCTAGGAGCAGCGGGCAGGCACTTGGCCTGCATTTGCTAGGAGCAGCGGGCAGTTTTGCTGTTCTCTGTTCCACTGCTCAATCCTCTGTTCTGCATCTGCTCCCACCGTTCCTATCCTAGAAGATAATTCAGTGCAGGTCCTTAGCCCTTGCTTAAATGCACATACAGCAGTGTTCGGGACAGGCCATTTTTCCAGGCCTACAGATGGTATTTTCAATGTCCATAAGATGACCACAGGCAAATACATACACATACATATATGAAGTCTATCATCATTTTAGAGCTACTGAAATTTTTAATAAATTTCATTAAAGTCACTGAATTTGGGAAATAGAACTTTACTCTGAACTCAGACCACACTTAAGATAGCATAGCATCAAATTAAGTCAGTAATTTTAAATCTCAGTTACAAAAATCTTATAATTTATGTTTCAACTCCAAGTGCAGTGTAAGCCACGTACAGCTGAACGTCATGCCTGTTCCATATGTGCTAGGCGCTGGGCTAAGTCCCTAAGGGGACCCTCTTCTCAACAGCCCTGGGACACACATCCTGCTTGTTATGTTCACTCTGCGGATGAGACACGGAAGAGCAGACTCAGAGCTGCCCGGAAGGAAGGGCCCACTGCTGCAGAGATGCTTTTCTTCTAGGCTTCTCTACTACCCCTGAGGTCCATCCCTCCTAACACTGCTGAGGATTCTGAAAGTACTGCCGACTGAGAACTATTTCCAGTCATTTCTCTCGATGATCACTACAGACATGTAAATCAGACATATTTTCAAGGGAAAACCTTCCATATCCTTCACTACTGTCAAGCCATGGTACCCTTCTGAGTATGATTTCCCACCTCATGAAGTATGACACTTGCAGGTGCAGCACCCAGTCCACTAGGGGAGTCAGGTGGTAACCACTGCCGAGCAGGAAACAGGGCTGAGCAATGAGACTGCTTTTCCTTTGGCCAACCTGGCAGGTTGTCTCTCCTTCAAAGGGTCATGGTGGGGTTGAAGGGTGGGGTGTCTCTATAACTGCTCCCAATTTATTTATGTTCGAGGAATATTCATGTCCTATACCAAATACCCCTAAATTTCTATTGTCTTCCCTTTTACCATTTCATCAGTACTTTGATTCCCCCAAGTTAGTTTTGTGGGTTTCACGATATGTATGATATAAATTACATTAATGTAATCTATCAGGATTCTTGCACATGGTTTACCTTATGTAGCGCTTCTGGTCATGTAAGGTTGATGGAGTCTCGAGCAATTTCTTTAGAAGTAACTCTCTTAGATCTTCGATTCCTGCTTCTACTTCAGCATAATCTATTTTTAAAAGATGCAAGATTTACAGAACTGAATTTAAAATCAACTTTCAGAAAGCAGAATACTGGTTGCTTTATGACCGAGAAGAGACACAAGGGACCTTTGTGGAGGGATCAAAACATACCATCTCAAGTGTATAGGAGGGCATGAGCATTCGTCAGAATTCAGTGACCTGTAACATGTAAGGTCTGTGCATTTCACTGCATGTAAATCTCACCACGGTAAAGAAATAAATTCTGCTTTCTGAGACCTTATGGATTTCATTCTTTAAATTTAATAAGACCTGAGGTATTTCTCCTAGTTAATAAGTTTTAACCATAAGATATTTAAGCTTTTATTTTCTTTAAACCCAGCATAGAGTAATTTTTAAAAAGTATTGAGTTTGCTTTAGAGTAAGAGTAGAACTCATAAACACACTGTTTGAAGCTTGAAGAGGGAAGACTGAAACGCAGATTCCCATGTCTGTGAAAAACTTGCCATTGCCTCTCTCTAGTATGAAAGCTTTTAATGTATTGTGGTTACAAAACAGCAGAGCATCTGAGACTAGCCCTACCATGAACGCGCATTCCCACCACGTAACAGCAAGGAAACTCATGAGGCTATTCTGCACTAATTGTTTTACATTTTAAAGACAGAACCACATAAACAAGATCTAAGATGCAGTAGCACTCTGTAGAACATACACTCCACATTCCTCCTGCAGAAGGAAAAGATAGATCTAAAAATAATACATAAATCTTACATTTCTTGAAAACTTGCACCTCCGTTTTCCCAAAGAGCGATTTGGCTTTTTCGTAATCATTAATAACCACATCATAATCCCCCTTGAAAATAAGAAACACATTGTGAGATCATTAGGAAAGAACAGTGAGTACATGATACATACACACATCTTATTTTATATTATCTTTTCTATCCTAACCACACCTTTACAATCAGCAATGTCTATAACTGCACACATACAGATGCTATACCTTTTGAATATTCCGTTTAATATTGAGAGGAAGGTTGAAGAGGAATTTAAATCGCTGAAGCACGTTGAGTGCATTCCTCGTGGAATCTGCCTTATCTTTCCGACCCAACACTTCTTGGAACAACGTGTCAGCGGTGTTACTTGCTCCTGTTGTAAATAGAGAAAGGAAGATGGGTGGCAATGACCTGAATCTAAGCACTAAAAGCAAAGGAAATGTTATACTGCACTGAAATTTGGTAGACTTTTAAAAAGCTACCAATATAGAGACCTTTTATAGTTTGATAAAATAAAATTTCTGGTTTTTAGAGTCCTTTCATATGTTAAGAATGGTATCTAATTAAAAAGCAACATTTACTAAATAAGCCCAAATAATTTTCTCCAATATGCATCTATACCTATTTTAATCTTCTAAATTTAAAACAACACTGGATATTTAAAGAACACACACACCACTTAAATTCTATTAATTCTGCATCACACTACAGGTAATAAATGGGATATGGGAAACTGTTTTCAGAAAAATATTTTTTTAAAAAAACATTAAAGCTAACCCTACTTCTTGACAAAATTATCTCTTTATGTTGTAAGCACAGAAAATTATATAAACCATAAAATGTCAAAATCTTAATACAGCATCATTACTGTTTCTTAAATCAGCTAAATCTTGTAAAATCATGTATGACCAGGATATTTCATGCGATTCTTTCCTTTAAAAAGTACAAATTACACATATCACTTTAAATGAATGCTGTTTTCTAAGGCAAAATTTGCTATATATACAAAAATAGTTTAAATTTTGCAACATGTGAATTAATTTTAATTAGCTACAAGGGGAAAAAGAGAGCAAGAATAAACTGCTTTCAGCTGTCTGACCTGCTTGTAAAACGTTTCTACATTATCTGGTCTAGTGACTATACTTTAAGCAAAGATGAAAAACTCACCTCGCCTCGCTGGGTGGCTTGCACACCACAGCCACACTGTGGGTGGCCTGATCCTGTTAAAAGTCGTCTTTGTAACATGATTGTTTTATCTAAATAATGTTTAAATTCTGTTGAAATTTTAAAGGCCTGATATAAAAACTTCGTTTGGTCAAGAGAGCTGTTTTCCCACATGCTATTTAATGTGGATACTAACCCTCTCTTGCGGGATGGGAAATACATCTCCTTCTTGCCACCAAGCCGCGTAATGAAGGCTTGAGTGAGGACTGAAATCTGATTAGAATTTTAAAACTTTCTTCAGAAAAAAAAATATCTTAAAGCATTTGCTTATCATTTTAAAAGTTTAAACATCATGAGTTTAAGCTTTGTAACTGAAACTTCACATGGAACAGACTCTCTTCTGTTTATTTATTTATTTACATGTGAAGTTTGGGTCTCACACCAGCAAATTCCTTCTTCTATGCAATGAAAAGAACTCAGAGCAAACAGTCTGAATTCAAATAATTCTCATCATTTTAAAGTAATAAAAAAAATTCCAGCTAATAACTTGAACTCAAAAATATGAAAACAAGAACAGGTAGAAAACATACTTACTATTGAATAAAATACATATTTTCTGTAAATAATTTTATAAGAAGAAATTTAAACTGAAATTAAAATTCATGTCAAAATTTGTGAACTGAGGACCTGAATTTATACACAGTTGAAAATTATATAGACAATTTCCACTAATTATAATAATTACTATAATAAACTATGACTTTTCTGTGATTTGTACTGCATTTACAATAAAAATATGGTTCATAATTCTGACAACTGGGAAAGGTGAAATTGAATGATAAAATGTTTCAGAGCAATGACACTAAGTTCTGTGCACACATCATATACAGTCACAGGCAGTTACAAAATGCTTTGGGTACCTCCTACGACCACAGGAGACAAAAGCACTGTGCAGAGGACTGGGGTCCTCATCACATGTGGGGCTAATGATGTGGACAAAGACATGAGCTGGGTGTCCCCAAAGCCATCCCACCGAAATCCTCCATGTGTGTTAATCCATATACACCCTGCTCCACCCTCACACCAAGAGTGCCGGTTTTAAGGCACCTGCTTTGGTTTTGGATGCCCGCTGGGTGAGCACAGAATAAATGATGTGGATTAGATGGCTGTGCATGCATGCCTTTGCTCTCAGACACCCAGTTTAACAGAGCTGATGCCAGGCCTCAAATATCCTTTCTCCGTGTCTGAGAATGGCTTCCACAGCAGTTCATTTGGATAATGACTATCACTGCCTCACACATGGGCCCCAGGAACTAACCACAAAGTCCTTATGCCCACCACAGTGGCCTCTACAGTGACGAGGCCCACAGAGCAGTGAAATATGCCCTGGGATAGCAAGGAAAGAAGTTGCTGTCACATGACACATCAATTCATTACACTCATAACGTCTCTTACACACACGTAGATCTACTTTTGTCATTCTAATGGTATCTTATAATTTCAGGCATGTTCATTTAGAATAGATATGCTGTCTCCTACTTCAAGGTGACGACACTAGTCTCTCTCTTTGTAAGGACAACTTGAGATGGGAGATTACAGAAGTGAGGTGTGTGTGTGTGTGTGTGTGTGTGTGTGTGTGTGTGTGTGTTGTACCTGATAGGAATATAAGGGCTGGAACAACACAGGATGGTTCCCAACCATCACACAGTTTGTCCCAGGGAAAGACAAGGTATTGAGAACAGAAAAGCAAATGCGAAAGCAGCTGGAGGATTAAAGTACTTCCAAAAAATGCACACTGATGCTTGCCAAAGGCAGGGCCCTGAAAACACCAAACCTGCTCCAAGTGCCTCTGCTTCAACAGGCTCCAGGATGACTAGCAAGTTGCTTTCTGTAACCAAGTGACAGAACAGTGTCTGAGACAGCATGCACTACTCACACATCTATGTCACATCCTGGGACCTACAGATCCACGTGGTATGCACACACACTTGCTGTCATCAGGAATGAGAGAGCTGAAACTGTGGGCTCTCATGAACTAATCTGGTTCAACACAAGTTTGGGAAAGGATAAGACTAGGGCTGGCTTACCTTTTCTTAAATGCAATTTATTAAATATTTAGAATTCAGGTTTTTTTCCCTCATACTTGATTCTGGAGACACACACACACACACACACACACACACACACACACATTTACTTAGAAGTCAGCTTAACAACAGAACCATTTAACAAAACAAGAAGACTAGGTTTCCTACTAGAGTTTAAAACCTTTCTCAATATAGGTTTCAGACCTCTAAGTTTCCAGCACCAAGCATGAACCTAAAGATCAGAGATGGTAGCTGCCCTCATGTTAGTAACACCACTACTGCACTGGTGCATATACCATGCCTGGCAGGTCAATCCAATTGCATGCTGGGTCCAGCTCTGGGTAAGACTGTATTGATACAGTTTCTATCCAAAAAGCATGCAAAGTTCATTTGCTCAATTTAATACAAAAAGGATGCAGTGAAAGCCAGAAAGATACTTGGTGATCAACTCTCAGGAATTCCAGACTCAGGTTACACAGAAACTCAACAGAATTTTCTCCTCTATTCTTGTGTCCTAAACTGGCTCCATTACCTAAGACTAGAAAGGTAAATGTCTCACAAACCATTTTCCTTTTTTAATTACACGTATGCAACCAACGTTTCAATACTTGCGTCTTTATTTCTGCCCTGCCAAGGGCTCCTTGTCTACTTCAGCTGTTCAGCTCACCACACCCGCTGCCCTTTCTCTGGTCTCCTGCTGAGTCTGCAGTCATGCCATCTAGCCTGTCTTCTAAGCCCTCTATCACACAGCTTCCTCACTGAGCTCCTTATGTGCTCACCGTCTCCAAGACTAATCCTACCCTAAGGAGAACTCTGCTGGGCACAGCCAGCATTTACGTCGCTCCCGCTCACTAGCTTGCAGCCCATCTCCTTTCTAGAGCCACTGCCCCCCTTTCGTGCTGCTGAAGACCAGTCAAGAGACACACCTGTATCCAACCACCCCACTGCCTACCTGCCACTCTCTGCCCATCTGTATGGTTGTATCCTATGTCTCTTTTAAGATGCAGAAATGGCTTTGGTAAATACTTGTTTGCGTAAAATTCAGAATATATTCATTTAAATAAGGTTTATGACTTGGTGCTCAGAGGCAAAAGCCCAACAAACCCCAAGACAAGCACTAACCATAGGAGTGATAAACAGAGGGAAGGGTTTTAAGTCCTGTTAAATCCAGAAACGTGGATGGAATGTCCAAGGATTCAAATTCTGACACCAAGGAAAGCCTACACCAAAGGTAGCATTCTTCCCACAAAATATTTTCTTACTGACATCTTTGGACATATGAAGAAATGGTTACATAAGGCCCTGGATGTTCTATTCATGGGATTAAACCAAGCCATAAAAACAAAATTCTTTTTTTCCCCCAAAATCCTGCATTCATAAAATCTCTAAACATCTATGTGAGGTTGCTTCATTTTTTAACCCTTCTTTACAAGGGAATCGTATATTCAAGGAGTATCTTATGAACTTATATTACACATTGACTACATGTATGAAACATAACTTCCATTTAAAACATGTAATAGCTTTTAATAATAGTACAAATTAATCTATTTGATGAATTTCTTCTGTTATTAGGGCAAGTACCTCAGAATGTCAGGAAAAGGAGAAAACACAGAACTTGAGGCCTTTTGGGCCTTCAACTTGTACAGAATGTTCTAGAATATGTCCCTTTGGGGAAGGGCAAAGGGTAAATAAGCAGATGTTGCCTGGGCATCTGCTGTGCAGGAGCAGAGGCTCTGCCCTGAGCACAGGCAGATCTGACAATGGAGACAGCAGTGTCCACTCAGTGTAACCCTGGCTGCTGTCTCAGTGCCTGTTTCCAGGGAGCAAATTATAGTCCTTGAGAAATGTAACTCCAACTATGGTTTCTCCTAAGTAAAATGCAAACAGATTTGTTTCATTCTACTGTCCTTCAGGTTTTTTAAGTCGTTACCATGACCTTGCCTCTTGCTCCTTGCCCCTTGCCCCAGGAAAGCCCTCAGAACGGCACTGTACCTTGTAGAAAGGCCATTAACAGTCTTGGGTAGCAGAGCAAACTTACTATTGAGGACGTTCTCCAGTTTCTGTGTCATGGATCCTTCTACTTTTTCTGTTCCATCTGCTTCTAGTTTTTGATGGATAGCTAGGAAAAAGCAAACAAACTTAGTTACAATGTGGGCCACTTCAATGGACAGAAAGATTTAAAAAGCCTTTTAAAGCCATTGAAAATTTTACAAATTGTTCTGTTATTTTCTCCATTCAGGAGGAACATACATAGACAATATTCTGGGGGGAAAAAAACATGATACTATTTACATTGTTCACAGCTTAACATTATTCAAGTAGTATATATTAGACACACTCATCTGGTCTTCAATATAGAGTTAAAAAAGAAAAGAAAAAGAGAAAGTGGGACTTCAGGAGCTGTGGGTCTTCAGCACCATCTTCACATGCGGCCATAGGAAATCATTCTTCTACCTCACCAAGAGACAAAGTACTGCTATTTGGGTTCTGCCAACCTTAAAAAATTTAATTTCAGACCTGGACTATAACATGGGGAATACATATTATGTATTCTTATATTATGTATACATATTATGTCCTCTTATATTTGCAATAGTTTCCTGGAGGTTCCATAGAAACATTTCAGAACACATATCAATGCACCAACACTGGGTAAAGAAAGTGTGTGTATGGGGTGGGTAGGGGGGTTTACATTCCTTGACTCTGATAAAAAAAAAAAAATACTGGAGAATGAAGAGGGAAAGTTTAGAACAGCTACCAGGTATATTTTGGTAAGGAACTAAGACTATGATTTCAAACGTTAAAGCTGTGGCAAAATGAAGTGGGCCCAGCAAACACTGGTTGACCTTGACTGGGCACGAAGGGCAGCACTTCTGAGGTGCGTGCGTCATCGCTGACAATGACGTGCACCCCAGCATTTATATCCGAACGACGAGAAGACCGTGGTAACACCAAACAAACATGTCTCAGAAGGTCAGAAGCCAAACTTGGAATGTGAACTCGGGCAGCCAGGTTCCAGTCCTTAAAGCCTCACTCCACGCTGCCCACAGCCACAGCACAGATCAGTAACTCACGCTACCTAGGCTTCTGCTTTCATGTCTGTAAAATGAGAGCAGTAAACTCACTGTGCCTTTAGGGAACTGTATTCACTTGTAATAAAGAAGTTTCTCCTCACAACAGTGGCAGAAGCAGCCTGGATTTCTACTTTTTCACACTATTTGCTCAAGTGAAAACCGAAATGCAAGATGTTTCACTCTGTGGTCTTTCAGTGAACTAAATACCACGTTTGATTATTAATTAGGTATTATTCACTGACATTCGAACGGTGACTCTGTGACAGCTTCTGCTTAGTACCTAGAACAGGTGCCAGATTAATGCTTCACAAGCAAACAAGCAGCCTTATGTAAATTTGGGTGTGTTTATTTCTTTTATGAGACTTTTATAACTCAATTTGACGCACTGGTCTTTTTAACAAACTCAGTAAGTATTTAAAATTTAAATTCAGTGTTCAAATACTTTTGAATATGTTCTCAACTCCAGAGAATGTTTATTTTTCTGTTCATTATAATTAGCCTTTAATCCTAATTTTGTTCTCTATACTACATTTTCCTGTAATGTTACCTCAATTTTGATTTACATCCTAAAACACACAAACTGTTCCTGTATTGAATTGAATCAAAACATTCATAAAAAGAAAAACAAATACATAAGGGAGGAAAAGTCACTACTTTTTTAAATTGTCTTTGTTGATTCAGAGTAAAGAAAATGTGAATCTTTACTGGCTCAGACTTAAATTACACGGTAGAAATGACTCAACGTATTCCCACACATCAAAGCTTAAACTTACATTCAACTTGTAAAGTTAAATGGAAGAGAATGTCCGTGCGTCTCAGCATTGAAAGCTACACTAGGAAGCTGCTCCAGGGAGGCAGATCTGCCCACAGCGCACTGACATGCTGCGATGCTCTGACAAGCTTGGCTGCAAAGGCAGAGCGGGCCGGGGCAGCTCGCTGTCCTTATGGGAAGGTAGCACACGTCCCAGAGCCTCACTGCAAATGGTATTCTCTAAGTGAAAACCAACGATACAGGAAACTGTGTGGCCACATTTTCTGATGCTGACATAAGCCATCACTGATCAGCGGGTCAAGACGGGGTGACCTGGTTCCCTGAGCTCAGCTTACAGCCCTTTCTGCTGACAGAGCAACTTCCTCAACCCATCTCTCGCACAGCAGAGCCACTGTCGAGCTGTCAGCCAAGCATGAGGACTAAGAGACACTGGGATCTGATAAAAGCAATCCTATTTTCCAGAAAATTAAACCAAATAACCCAATGTCTGGTTCATTTGGCCTTTTATTTTCTCTGAAAACATTTTTAAATAGAATAACTCAATAAGCAACTGGGTACATGATCACAGGTTTGTTGTTGTTTCTAATCTATTAAAAACTTAAATATGTGCGGTAGTTGAACATCATAAGCTTAAAGTTAGGAAACAAAAAGGTATTATAAGAGCACTAGTCAAAGAAAAAATCGAAGTTCTAGGAAAGGGTGTGCTATTTCTTTTGAACTACATCATTGTTTCACTGTCTATAAAACACACAAACTGAGTAAAATATGAAACTTCAACTTCAGTCAAAAAAAACCTCAAAATTTCTAAGCATGCACTTACATAGATGTCACTGTTAAATAAGCCACTGGGGCTGGGGGGAGGTCTATAAGAATGCATTGCTATGCAAGGCCATGTTATATGCTCTGCTGCTCGCCTGTATAAGACAGAACATTAGAGCCAGAGCAGAGACTATCTCCATAAACAAACACAGAGCAAAACTGTTACAGCCTCTATCCTGCAGTCATTATCTTCAGCATTTTTTTCTTACAGCTACCCTTAAAAGCATGGCCAAGGTTAGTTCCAGACCTATATAGATAGACTGTAGCTTAAGTCATGTTACTGTCCCAGACTCTGAAGGTTATACTTAATAAACAAGACATGGATGGGATAAAATACGTATTTTGCTAATTCAAATTCATTAAAATGCCCATTAAACATTTGGTTTCTGTTAAATATCATAGAAAACTTCTGTCAGTGCTATAGTTTAGGTGTTGCCTGTCCTCAAGGACACCGGCATGTGAAACGTTTGATTACATGTGGAAGTACTGGAAGGTGGGTCATTTGGGCATGCCCTTCAAGGAAGTACTATTAGTTTGGGCCCTGCCTCTGGTTCCTCTTTGCTTTCTGTCGAGTCTGCTCTGCCATACACTCCACCATGACAAGGTTCCCCCCTACACACACATTAGAGAACCAAAGCAACACCCACCCCAAACCTATGCAACTTAGAACAAAATCCGTGAAACCAAGAGCCCAAATCAACCTTTTTTCTTGTAAGTCAATTCCCACAAATATTTAGTTATAGTTATAGAAAGGAACAGAAATCTAACACAGTGGTTAAATCATATGTTATATTTAAATTGGGCAAATAAACTATGACTCCTTTTCTTCCCTAATTGTACTGCAAATAAAAACTAATTAAAACAACCTCCGCTGCCACGTGAAGCCAACAGGTAGGAATGTCGAACACACTGGGATAACTGAGTCGTAGCACTCTGCCTACCCTATGACATACATCAGCAGACACGTGCTAGACAAAAATGCCAAAGCCCCACTCGGCTTCAGGATTCCTGGAGTAGCTGCAACATGCAAACTGGTACTTGGTCACGTGTGTATGGATTCTGCTTTGGCTCCTGATGTACTGCCAAGAACATTTATTCAGTTTGGCTACAGCAAAACAGTCACAATTTTGGGGGTGCCACCAAAAACAAGTGACCACTCAGATCTAAATGCATGAGCTGCAAGGGCATTCAGGGAACCGATCCGGGAGCAGGAGTGGAAGCAAGGGTGCCGCTGGGCTCAGAAGGGCTGCTTATATCTGCTGCCCAGCTTATGCAGCAGAAACATTTCTCAGGCTAAAGACTTGCTAGAGCTTGCCTGAACAGCAGCTTGAGACCCTCAGGAGCATCAAAGCCACCAAATAGTAGGAGAAAACAGCAAAGTGTAAGCCAGGGAAAGACTCCTGTTGCTGGAAACGACACAATGCTTGTCACATGGGCATACAACAGAATTTTATGAAAAAAAAAAGTCAGAGAATAAAGATTTCAAACTGCATATTTAGTTGAGATCAACTGAGAAAGTAGACTTAGGCTGGCTCTCAGTCTAGACAATGTCAGCCACCCATGGAGGATATCTTGAAGAGGACTGGGCTTTGGTTTATCACTCTGTCCCTTTTATCTAATCCTACAAATACAGGACATCAAAGACTAGCAGCATCAAAAACTGTTTATGAGAACTGAAGGCACTGGCTAGCACCGTCCAAAGTCTACCAAGCATAGAAATAAGCATATGGAAACAAGACATTTTACTGTGTTCTATAATGTGCCTACCTGTCTCTCCCTTTGCCCTCCTCCTTTTTAATTCAAGGCTAAACAAATATATCTTTTAATCATTTTTCTGGACATAAACAACTAATTTATATACAAATAAAAAAACCATGTTGGCTTAGGATTTCTTCTCAACAACATCATCACTGGAATCAATGTCTACAAGGGTAACTGTCTTGCAGTAGTACAGTGGCAGACAAAGGCTCTCAGAATAGTGGCTCAGACAACCCCTCAAAAGAAGCAGAAAGAGTATAAGAGCCAGAGGATATGGAGGACACCAGAAGAACAAGGCCCTCTGAATCAACTAAGCAAGGCTATAATGAACTCAGAGACACAAGTCTGCACTAGGTCCTCTACATATATATTATAGCCTCCAGCTTAGTATTTTTATGGACTCCTGAGTGTATGAACTAGTGGATCTTTGATTCTTGTCCCTGCTCTTGGAGATCTTTTTCTTCTGTTGAACTGCTCTGCTGACTTTGATGTGATGGTTTTGTTTTATCATAGTATATTCTATTTTGTCATGTTTGGTTGTTACCTCTTAGAAGCCTGGTTCTAATGAGAAACAGAAAGGGAATAGATCCACCATGGAGAAGAGGGAAGGAATAGAGGGAGAGGAAAACTGTAATCAGGTTATAATTATGAGAAAATATATCTTACTTTCAATAAAAGACAACGGCCATTTGCACAAGGGAGCCAGGAGACTCCGCAGCCTTCTAAGTGTACAGCATAGGAGAGAGTGATCCCCCAGCAGAACCTTCACTTCTGAGCTCAGAGGTGAGATCTCCACCTTCTCTGTGGAGGAGACCAGCTAGGAGCACACAGGGCCTAAGATCAGTGGAGCAGCTGGGACAGAAGTCTTCCAGCCGCCATTTGCACCAGGGAGCCTGGAGACTCCAGAGCCTTCTGTGCACAACCCCCCAGGAGAGAGTGATCTCCCTGTAGTGCGTTCACTTTTGAGCCCAGAGGAGTAAGGACACAGGCTTACAGGCCGACAGGAATAACAAATTCCAGCCAGAGACAAAAATACCAACTAGCACCAGAGATAGCCAGATGGCAAAAGGCAAGCATAAGAACCCTACCAACAGAAACCAGGATCAGAACCCAGTTATCCCACCACAGCAAGTCCTAGATACCCCAACATACCAGAAAAGCTAGAGTTGGATTTAAAATCTTATCTCATGATGCTGATAGAGGGCTTCAAGAAAGATTTAAATAACTCCCCTAAAGAAATACAGGAGAACATCGGTCAACAGGTAAAAGCCCTCAAAGAGGATACACAAAAATCCCTTAAAGAAATACAGGAGATCATGGGTCAACAGGCAGAAGCCCTTAAAGAGGAAACACAAAATCCCTTAAAGAATTACAGGAAAACACAAACAATCAAGTGAAGCAACTGAACAAAACCATACAGGATCTAAATGTGGAGGTAGAAACAATAAAGAAATCAAATCACAAAGTGAGACATCTCTGGAGATAGAAAACCTTCGAAAGAAATCAGGAGTCATAGATGCAACAGAATACAAGAAATAGAAGAAAGAACCATAGAAAACATTGACTCAACAGTCAAAGAAAATGCAAAATGCATATAGCTGGTAACCCAAAACATCCAGAAACTCCAGGACACAATGAGAAGACCAAACCTAAGGATTATAGGTATAGACTAGAGCAAGGATTAACATCTTAAAGGTCCAGTAAATATCTTCAACAAAATTATAGAAGAAAACTTCCCTAACCTAGGGAAAGAGATGCCCATGAACATACAAGAAGCCTTCAGAACTCCAAACAGACTGGACCAGAACAGAAAGTCCTCCCAGCACATAATAATCAAAACACCAAATTCACTAAACAAAGAAAGAATATTAAAAGCAGTAAGGGGAAAAGGGCAAGTAACTTATAAAGGCAGACCTATCAGAATCACACCAGACTTCTCACCAGAGACAATGAAAGCTAGAAGATCCTGGGCAGACCTCATACAGACCCTAAGAGAACACAAATGCCAGCCCAGGCTACTATACCCAGCAAAACTCAATCATCATTGATGGAGAAGCCAAGATATTCCATGATAAAACCAAATTTACACAATATCTGTCCACAAATCCAGCCCTACAAAGGATAACTGATGAAAAATGCCAACATCAGGAGGGAAACTACAATCTAGAAAAAGCAAGAAAGTAATCTTCCTCCAACAAACAGCAACTATTCCTCAATATCTCTTAACAATGGATACAACTCCCCAATAAAAAGACATAGACTAATGAAATATTTCTCATGTAAATCTTCAATTTTATCAGAAAATGTTTGAAATTCCCCTTTTAATTAATTTAGTAATGTTTTTTAGTTCTACCATTTTATCTGCTTTATTTTTCATGATAATCTTCAATTTTAATGTCTTCCTATATATTTCCTCTATTTTATCAGAAATGTTTTCAATGTAAATCTTTGATTTTACTACAAATGTATCTAATTCCACCTTCAATTAATTTAGAAAGTTTTTATATCTACCATTTTATATGTAAAATTTTCCATGAAATAGTCAATTTTTAACGTGTTTGTCTATATATTTCTTGAATTTTACCAGAAATATTTTCCATGTAAATCTTCAATTTTATCTGAAAATGTTTGTAATTCCACCTTCAATCAACTTAGAATTATCTTTATGCCTATCATTTTAACTGTATAATTTCCATGATAATCTTTAATTTTAACATGTTTTCTATATATTTCTTGAAATATATATTTGCCATGTAAATCTTCAAGTTTATCAGAAAATCTTTATAATTCCACTTTCAATCAACTTAGGATACTTTTATGCCTACCCTTATTACATCTATATAAAATTTTCCATGATAATCTTCAATTCTAACATGTTTTTCCACAGTTTTCTACAATTTTATCAGAAATATTTTCCATGTAAATCTTTAATTCTATCATAAAATGTTTCTATTCCATATTTCAATTAATTTAGCAGTGTTTTAAATGTCTACCACTTTAATCTTTAATTTTCCATGAAAATTGTCAATTTTAATGTGTTTATCTGAAATATTTTCCATGTAAATCTTTAATTTTATCATGTTTTTACTTCCTTTATATATATATATATATATATATATATATATATATATATATAAAACAAAATAAATTATACAGATAAAGTAAAAAGACCATGATATGGCCTATAACCTAGATATTAAGTAATTTGAAAACTATAATACTAAAACTAAAAAATGAGAATCTTTTCTCTAGTAAATTCAATATTTCCCAAACTAAAATAAAAAAATATATAGCCAACAGAAACTTGTGTACATGTGTTCTGTGTGTGTGCGTGTCTGATGAAGCCTAACCATCACTATCACCACCCCCAGCACTGCCACACACTAGAAGACTTCTAGTGTAAGAAGAACAACATGATCTCAGACCAAAATACTGAAATTGAATCCAGAAATACAATGTTGTTAATGACACCATGGGGTAGAAGTCAGTGAACTTTCCAGCATAGAATAACATACGAAGTTAGTGAGTTTGTTTCTTCATGACATGAAAGATTAAAAGGATAAAAATAAGAGGATCCATGCTAGTTTACAAGATGCTTAAGAGAGAGAAAAAAAATGAAATCCCATCTATTTATATCTTGACTTGAACACATTAGCTATAGGAAGGTTTGGAGGATGATTGGAGACATTTGAACATGACTTGCAATTGAATCAGAAATGAAGAACTCTTACTAATTTTATCAGTTGTTCTAATAGCATTATAGTTATTATACATATAAATGTTCTTATGAAGGGGACTTATACTAACACATAAGGAAAAAATATACTACTTGAGATTTGCTTTTAAAATTCTCACAAAATGCAAACTAACTAGTCTCAAAATAAATCTAATATACTGGTAAATCAAGTATAAAAAAAACTTCTCATAGCTGAAATTCTGGCATACTGGGGTTGGCGATACTAACAAAAAATATACCGAGAAATTGGAGAAACAATCTCATTCACAATAGCCACACACATTGAAAAATAAGACTACAAAACAAACAAAATCTTGAAATAAATCCAGTAATGTGAAAGATTTATAAATTAAAGCTTTTAAGACCCTGAAGAAATAAATTGAAGAAGATTCAAAAAGATGGAAAGGCCTGTAAACATGGCCATCCTATCAAAAGCAACCGACAGAGCCAATGCGATTTCTATCAAACTTCTAATATAATTCTTCACAGAAATTGAAAAATATCTTAAATTTTACAAACAAACAAACAATTCAGAGTAGTGAAAATAATCCTAAACATTAAAAGACTGAGGGAGCTATAACCATTCCTCATTTTAAGCTCTACTACAGATCTGGTGTATTGACAGAAAACAAACACATTAATCAGTAGAATAGAACTAAGGACCTGGATATGTTTATGTGCCTATACTGGACTTTGATAAAGAGTCAACAATACACACCGGAGGAAATGTAGCATCTTCAATAAACAGTGCTGGTCAAACTAGAGGGCTACATGGAGAAGTAAGTAGGCCCTAATCTTTATCCCTGAATCCCAATTTCAATTATCAAAGACTTCCCAAGCCATGAATCCTTAAATTCCTGTTAAGAAGAAAAAGACGAAAATCCACTTCAGTGTGTGTCGGCACAGGAAGGACTTTCTGAAGGGTATCTAGGTAGCACAGGCATTAAGACCAAGCAACAGCTGATACGTGGAACCTCAGGATACTAAGAACCTTCTGTGGAGCAAGGACACCTTAATTCAAGGGAAGAGGAAGTCTAAAGAATGGGAAACAAGTCTTTACCAGGTATACATCTGACAGGGTTTGTCAGGAATATACAAGGAACTGAGTAAAAACCTAAAATAACAATCAGATTAAAACTAAAAGGAAGCCGGGCGTGGTGGCGCACGCCTGTAATCCCTGCACTTGGGAGGCAGAGGCAGGCGAATTTCTGAGTTCGAGGCCAGCCTGGTCTACAAAGTGAGTTCCAGGACAGCCAGGACTAGACAGAGAAACCCTGTCTCAAAAAACCAAAAAACCAAAAAAAAAAAAAAAAAAACAAAAACAAAAAAAAAAAAAAAACTAAAAGGAGTCCTCAAGAAAAAGATCTATGAATGAGAAATATTTTTTAAAACACTTATTCATTGTTGGTGGGAATGCAAAGTGATTTCATGATTAAAATCAGTGTGAAAGGTACATTTCCAAATGTGAACGTTATATCTGGAATACATAGAGTGGGCAGGAGATGTGTACAAGACCACGGAAGGAAGGTGACATCTCATAGGAAGTGGGACAGAACACAAGTAATATGAAAGGGTAAAGCGGATGATGAAACAGGAAGGTAAAATGGGGTATGACTGGGAGAGCAGCGAAGAAGAGGGACCATGACAGGAGATAACTACCACAAGACCTTTGAAAATGCAAAGAACCTTCACAAAATACATACATTCACATATATGCATATATGTGTGTACACACATGCATACATGTATGAGTAATGCAGTGGAGTTACTCTATAATGAAGGTAGGAGGGGACACATTGGGCAAGCCATAGACAAATAAAAAGCTCAATAGCAGGTGTGGTGTACTTCTTTTCAAGTTGCTGGTCAGTGGGATCCCATAGACCCCTCCATTTTCTTTTTCTTTTTAAAGCTTTATTTATTTATTATATGTGAATACACTGTAGCTATCTTCAGACACTCCAGAAGAGGGTATCAGATCTCATTACAGATGGTTGTGAGCCACCATGTGGTTGCTGGGAATTGAACTCCGGACCTTCAGAAGAGCAGTCAGTGCTCTTAACCGCTGAGTCCTCTCTCTAGCCCTCCATTTTCATCATTACTAATGCTACTGTCACTGTTCTTAGTTCCCTCCAGAACCTGATGGTAAGACATGGAAAAATCCAGCTAGCACTAACCTAGAAACCTCATCTCTACTATCTAACTTCCATAGTACTGGGGAGTGCTATACATGCTGCAGGGAAGAAACCTCCCCAACATTCTTACCTGACTGGAAGCCCTCTGAGTCATAATAACTGCAAGACATGACCACTGGAACAGTAGTGGCAGGGATGTCATGGGGGTATCCAACCCACTTCCCAAAAGGATTCAAAATCTCTTCCATAGGACAGAACTTATAGCTGATTGCTGAGTGGCACAGAAATCCAGGGATGGCAAGATCCTAGAGGAGAACCATAACAACCTGCACTCAAAGTCCATATCTTCATATACATAATTAGTGCATTTCTCCATCTTCATTAGAGACATTTCTTTATGTAGATGGAGATCAATATAGGGACCTACACCTGAGCAATGTGTAAAGAGACTTGAACATTCAGCACTAAATTGGACATCTACATCAGAGCTCCCTCCACCAATGAATTTGCACAGAAAAGGGTAGGAAAAGATTGTTGGAGCCAGAGGTAATAGATATCTGCAGTGAATCAATATCTGTCAGATACCATAACTCTATTGTACACATGAATTCACAGGGGCCAATATCAAGCCAACAAAGAAGTGAAGAGATGTTTATAAAGCTCCACCCCCATCTGAGAAGCTACTGAGAATTGATGGGTATTAAGGAGGGAAGTGTGTATTAGTGACTACTCTATTGCTGTGATAAAGCATCATGACAAAGGCGAGTTATAAAATAAAGGGTTTATTTAGGCTTATGGGTCCAGAGGGTTAGGAGTCCATGATGACAGAGTGAACACATATTTGCTTGAGAAGGAAACTGAGAGCTGACATCTTGAGCCAAAAGCACAAAACAGAAAGTGCACTGGGAATAGTGTAGAGGTCTGAACTCCAAAGCCTGTCTTCATTGGCACACTTCCTCTAACAAGGCCATACCCAAACTGCACCTCCAACTGGGTACAAGTAATCACATGGGTAAGCCATCTCACTCAAACCACCAGAGCAGGCCAGAGCTGATCAAGGAAGGACGCAGGTCCCAAGTGTTACCCATTCTCCATTAGATGCTTCCCACCCACCCAGGCACACACAGGTTCAACTAAATCAACTCACTAGTTTAAATGAGAGTTAAAAAAAGAGCACATAAGGTTTAGAGACAAAAAGTGATAGGAGAAATTGGAAGGGAGAGAATATGCATAGATTAGATCAAAACGTATTGCTCTCAAACAAGAATCCCTAAGCAAATGTAATACAGCCCATAAATAGACACAAGAAAGAAAATCGCATGCTCATCAAAATATAGAAAGGCAAAATCAGAAAAATAGGAACAGAGGAAAACATTCCCAAGAATAAAGATTATATCCAATAAATCTGAACTAATACACTAATCACAGAAAAGCAGATAGCAGTTCCCCTAGGTTCTCAACCTGTGGTTCGTGACCTCTCTGGGGGGTCAAATGACCCTTTTACAAGGGTCACCTAAGCCCATCAGAAAACACAGATGCTTATGTTATGTTCTGTAACAGTAGCAAAATTACAGCTATGAAGTAGCAGTGAAAATAATCTTACGGTTGGGGTCACGGCAGCATGAAGAACTATATTAACGGTGGCAGTGTTGGGAAGGTTGAGAACTGCGGCTATAGAGGCAGGACTGGGGTGGGTGGGGTGCTCTGCTCTCTCCACTTACTCAGTGCAGCACCTGAAGTCTTGCCCAGAAGGGGTAGGAGAAGCAAAGGGAAAAGAAATAGGAACGAAAGGAGTGAAATTATCACCATTTGCAGCTATTGAAGGAATGTTTTCTCTAGAAAAGAAAGGGAGGCTCATGAGACTCAGGTTAAAAAAAAAAAAAAAATCAGTCACATCCGGAAAATGAGAAATAGTCTCTCAAAAGACAAAGAGGGTTCTTCTGACCTGTAGAGCCACCTGCAGTCTGACTGAAGAGCTCCAGGAAGGCACTTCTGTGAGTTTTCACCTGCATTGGGACTGGCTTTTTGGTGATGCAGTTGCATTTTTGAGTCATCCCTGCTCCTCTAAGTAATCCTCACCCATATTTCTGTAAATAAACTCATGGTTCATCAAGTCGGACTTAGTTGCAATCATTACTGTGGTCTGTCACAGGCTCCCTCTCTGTGGGAAGTAGACATAGATGTGTGTGTGCATCTCCCTAAGAAAGATCTGTGGCACAAGAGCAGTTGACAAGATCCTGTACTTACAGGAAGGGATTTTACCAAAAACTCTTAGACCAATGAACACTGTCAGCAAAGTATCAAGATAGAAAAACCAACATCAAAAACAGTAGCTTTACTAAGCATACACCAATAATGAATGTAGAAAAATAGAAATCAGGAATAGTGAATTTCAATTACAATGCCCCCCCCAGAACAAAATGAAACTAATCTAGGAATAATCTTAAGAAAGTAAAAGGTCTCTACAGTGAAAACTTTTAAAACTCTGTAAGGAAAAATTGAGGATATTACAAACTAGAAGAATCTCCCATGTTCATGCACTGGCAGGGCTAGTGTTGTGAAAGTGGCTGTTAATAAAAGTTATTTACACATTCAATGGAATCTCTATCAAAATTTGAGTATCTTTCTCTACACAAATAATTAATTATGGGTTTCATGTGAAAGCACAGAACACTCTGAATAGCCATAGCAATCCTGAGCAAAAAGAAAAAAACCGGAGGTATCATACTACTTAACTTATAAGCCACAATAAGAAAATAGCACAGTACTAACACACACACACACACACACACACACACACACACACACACACATGTAGACTAACAGAATAAAAATTTTTGACAAAGGTGGAGAAACTGGAGAAAAGACAGCCTCTGTAACTGGAGAAATGGTATCCGCAGGTTGGATATCTATAGAATGAAAGTATATCCCGGTTTCTCACATGGTTTAATAAAATAAGCAAACAAGTTAACAACAACAAATATCTCCAATCATCTAGTGCAAAAATGAATCCTGAAATTGTGAAAGTGTTCAAAGAAAAAAAGAGAAAAAGATTTCAAAATACAGGATCAAGCAAGGACTTGTGAAAATGACTAAAGTTATTCAGGAAATAAAACCAGATTTGACAAATGTGATTGCCTGACATTACAATCCTTGCACAGTAAAGAAAATAATCCCTAACGGCACAGTCTATAGAATGAAGACAAGCTCTGCTGATGATATATATGACTAGGGGATTGATAGCTAGAATATGGATAGAACTAAAAACTATATATCAAACTTCATAATAGTTCTAACACATGGAAAAAGGAAATGAGGGTACTTCTCAAAAGACGATGCATAGAAGCCCAATAGACAGATGAGAAAATGAACATCATCTTTAGTCATTAGAGAAAGTCAAATGCAAATACACTGGGATTCCACCTCACTCATCCAAATATGACTATCAAGAAAGACAAACAATAAACAATCTTGGCAAGGATATAAGGGTTGGTAGGGAGAAAGGACCTTTATACACTGCTGAGACTATAAGCCAGTGCAGCCATTATGAAGACCTCTCAACAGAAGAAAAATAGAGCTATTATATGATCCAGAGATGCCATTCCTGAAAATACACTGAAAGGCATCTAAGTCAGCATACCAGAGAGATGACCTGCAAATCTACGCTTACTGCAGTGTTACACACAATAGGCAAGTTATTAAGTTAGAATAGGTGCCCACCAACAGATGCATGAATAAGGAAAATATGACAGATTATAGATGATAGATAGATGATTTAAATAAATAACAATCAGTTTTATTCAGCCACAATTAAAAATGAAATTATGTCTTTACATGAAAAAAGATGTACTGGAGTTCTTAATGAGTGAGGTAAGCATATGCAGATGCCACATCCTCTCCACATATGCACAGATGGAAACAGAAGGGGAATAATCTAAGACAGAGGAACAGGAGGGCTCGGCAGTAAGCTAGTAGAATCAAACTAGTTGGAAAAAAATATGAAAAAATCACTTTGCAAGAGTATAACCAGGTAAATAAGTTAATGAAAGAAAAGAAAAAAGTTTTCTAGTATACACATCTCTATATATGATATGATCTCATTGTAATATATACTCCTTTAACAAAGAAAAACAGACTAAAAGAAAATACTTTGCAATGTTAATATGATTACCTCTACCAGTAAAACAACTTGTTTATTATTTATGTTTTCAACAATATCTTTTTGCTTTCTATAAAACAAAGGAGCCAGATTAATGGCATGCTGCTAATGTTTTCAAATTGACTATGTCAAATTGACTATAATTATTTTATATATGCTATAAAGTAATTAAATTATTGCATACTAATATCAGTATGATCTTTGTTCAATCTGAAGCTCCCCGCATT
This sequence comes from Apodemus agrarius, assembly GCA_964023405.1. NCBI lineage: Eukaryota > Metazoa > Chordata > Mammalia > Rodentia > Muridae > Apodemus > Apodemus agrarius. Next base: position 32,389,934 of record OZ030019.1, on the reverse strand, counting down.
CTTCTAGATCATTGGTCCTCAGTCTTCCTAACACTGTCACCCTTTAATATAGTTCCTTGTGCTATAATGATCCCCAAACATAAAATTATTTTCATTGCTACTTCATAACTGTAATTTTGTTACTGTTATAAATCATACTATAAATATCTGTGTTTTACAATGGTATTTGACATTCCCTGTGAAAGGGGATCCCCAGATTAAGAACCACTGTTCTAGAGCAAAAGTTTGGTAAGTACTGTAGTTGCATTACAACACGAAACTGTTCATACAATCCCTCTGATTGCCAAGAAACAAATCCTGGTAATGCAGAGCAACATCAGAAACACGTCAGCAACCCCAAGGCACCATGTGTCACCTGTTGGCCCCACCCCGTCCCAGTGTGTACATTTCACCTAACCACAGTCCTAACTTCCACCTACAAGGAAAGGAAAATATGAGGTGTACACTAAGTCAAAAGAGGAATTTGTTTAAAAAAAAAAACAGTCAGAGTTAAATATCTATTTAAACATGTTAAATATTAAAAATCTGTCTTTCTGAAGAAGGTGTAGCCCTCTAAAATTAAGATGAGTAGGTAGGATGGGTAAGATGGCTCAGTGGAAAAAAGTGCTGCCCTCAAGCCTAAGCCTGAGTTCCAACCCAGGCACCATATGATGGAAAAAAAGAGTTGACTTCCACAAGCTGTCCTCTGACCTCCACACAAGTGCTATGGTACACACACACACACACACACACACACACACACAAACACTCACTCACTCTCTCTCTCTCTCTCTGTCTCTCTTTCTCCCTTTCTCTCTCTTTCTGAATAAACAAACAAATGAATGCCACACAAGTACTTAGTTATAGGAACTTTAATTTTCAAAAATAATAACTGTGGTAAATTTTATTAATGTATATTTATATATACTATATATAAAAATATATAATATTTTATACATAATATATATAAATTATAATTTATATATTATATATAATTATATGATATATAATTATATATAATATATAACAATATATAAAAATACATATTATATATTTTCACTAAATAAAAATAAACTAAAGGCATTTTATAAAAATCTACCCGTTATCTTTCACTGCAATATCTAAAGCTCTGATAACACAATTTTCCTTTCTTTTAATAGGATGTCTGAGTGAGCAGTTATGACTGTGTATGTCAGGGGCCTTGGGATAATGGCTAAAAACAATGCCACATTTTCATCAGGCCTTTCAAAATAAAACACATAATAGGGACCATTTTTAGAATTAGGCAAATGAGTAAGATGTGATGTCTGTAAAGTGACTTTAAGAATTCTAGAACTTTACCCTTTGGAATTCAATTTCTTATCAGCCCCAAAGACTGGGCATCATAGAGGTATAGGAGTGTCCTGTTTCACATGTGAGATGGGTCAGCAGAGCCTTAGAGACAAATATTTACAGTACTAGGCCTTCAAAGAGATTCCAGCCTAGTCTGCAACAAATATTTATGGTACGTTTTAAACCTCTACTTTTATAAATACAGACCAAATGTCACACCCCATAAACATGAGGGAGCACAGCGTCAGGTTTCCACAGTGGAAGCCCCAGCAGATGGTTCTCAGGGTTGCCTTACCTGAGAGAGCATCTTGAGCTTCAAAGAAGGTACTGAGGCCGCCCTTCACGTATGCCAGACTACCCTCGCTCTTCTTGTTGGCCTGCCTTTTGAGGTTGGTAACTGCCATCTTGAGCTGTTCAAAACTGAAACAAATTAAAAGAAATCAACTGCCTAAGACTCCTGACAAGATAATGCATTCCATGTAAAACACTAGACATGCTAAAGTTCCTATGAAGCATATACATTAATTCAATAACTACATAAAGACAAAAAAATAAAAAACTTTTAAATTCTTATCTAGATCTAACCTTTTATTTATTGGATGGCTGACAGATATGAAACTAGTCTTATATCTAAAGATGATAATTCCAAGCATATCAGGTCCCTAAGAAGTAAATACAGGGACTGGAGAGATGGCTTAGCGGGTAAGAGCACTGACTGCTCTTCAAAGGTCATGAGTTCAAATCCCAACACCCACATGGTGGTTCACAATCATCCCTAAAGAGATCTGACATCCTCTTCTGGTGTCTGAAGACAGCTACAGTGTACTTACATATAATAAATAAATAAATAAATAAATCTTTAAAAAAAACAAAGAAGTACAAATGTAGATATAATATACAAGATTTGGCAGACAGAAGTTCTGAGTATTTTCTACTGGCCTAGTTAAGGTGCAGTCGTTCAAAAGCAGATTTTCCCACTCTCTCACGCAAGTGTCCTGGAACCCTGAACAAGACTCTTATCTCACCATTCAATACGCAGTCCTTTGTCCTTTTTTTTTTTTTTTTAATTTTCTATATTCTTTGCTTACATTCCGAATATTTTCTCCCCTTTCCCAGTTCCCCCCTCACCATATGTCCCATAAGTCCTCTTTCCTCCACCCATTCCCCAATCACCCTCCTCCCATTTCTCTGTTCTGGTACTCCCCTACGATACTGGATCAAGTCTTTTCAGGACCAGGGCCCTTTCCTCCCTTCTCCTTGGGAATCATATGATTTGTTAATTGTGTCTTGAATATTCAGAGCTTCTGGGCTCATTAATATCCACTTATGAGTGACTGCATTTCATGTGTATTCTTTTGTGATTGGGTTAACTCACTTAGGATGATAATTTCCAGTTACAACCACTTGCCTACAAATTTCATGAATTCATTGTTTTTAATTGCTGAGTAGTATTCCATTGTATAAATATACCACATTTTCTGTATCCATTCCTCCATTGAGGGACATCTGGGTTCTTACACAAATCCTGTGGGTGACTCACAATTTAAACAAGAAACAAGGCACATAAGGCCTGAGTGTGAAACCCCATGCTAAAACCCACGACTGTATATGCCAGTTTCAAAGTTTGCAATAAAGCAACAAAAATTAGACCACACCGTTGTATCTCCGTCAAAAGCTGAGGGAAGAAAGGTATTTTGTAAATTTTATTTCCACTTAATCTGACAAAAATCTGTTAATATAGTATGCAATATTGCTTTAAGTAGTAACTCCATACAAAAAACACATCAATTCTGAGTTATGACAGGAAAAAAAAATGTGTCCATAATGAAAAATTAAAGTAATCTTCTACAATTATAAACTGACTCTTACAGTACTTGCTTTAAAACATTATCAGACCAAATTTATGTACTAAAATACCAACTTTTCTTCATGTTTTCTAATAATGGTTTTCACCTCTTTAAGTGACTAAATTATGTTAATATATAATTTCACCCACTGACTGTATTATAGAAAATACACATCTTAAATAACAATCAACTCTTTATCTAAATGTTTTCACTGATAGTACTGTTTTAAATCAATCTGGCAAAAAGTTACAAATGTGATCTTTACAGTGTGGGAAAATGTCAAAGGAGCAGATGACCTTGGAGAGCCAACCACCTCCTTATCATCACATAGGATAAAGCAACTCGGGTCTGTGCTCTGAGGTCAGGAACCGCGGGGCTCAACATCTCACAGAATCACTATTTCCATGTGACTGGTAAGGACAGTCCTCGGCTTGGTCCTCTGCTAAGACCAGAGGTAGGGTTAGGAATAAGTCTTCAAGAATGACATTTTACCAACATGGAAACAGACAAACCAACAGTTAGGGACTCAGCAAAGTCAACTCACAGAGCTCCAGCTATGTTACCATCTGTAAGATTTAAGTCAGTGTTACTGCATGAGCCTGCTGTCTGTCGGAAGCACCCCTGGTCAGGAGCTGGCGTCCACTAACCTGGTGGTGGAGTGATTCTCTATGAGATACCAGGCTGCTGAGAAATTCTCACTTGTAAAATCAGCACTCATGCCAGGGAATAATACTTCTAAGTTCTTCTGAGGAAGTTTACATCTAAAGAGAAAAAAAGTTAAAATACATTACAACTGCTCTGATACTAGCATTCCCAAGAACTACACAGTAACTTAATACACAAGCCTGCTTGTTTACACACAATAAGCTATTGTAAGCTATCAAGAACATATTTGGATATAATATGTATAGAATAGCTGGGCAGTGGTGGTGCACCCCTGTAATCCCAGCACTTGGGAGGCAGAGGCAGGCGGATTTCCGAGTTCAAGGCCAGCCTGGTCTACAGAGTGAGTTCCAGGACAGCCAGGGCTACACAGAGAAACCCTGTCTCGAAAAAAACCAAAAAAAAAAAAAAAAAGAAAAGAAAGAAAGGAAAAGGAAAAGGAAAAGGAAAGGAAAGGAAAGGAAAAGAAAAGAAAAGAAAAGAAAAGAAAAGAAAAGAAAAGAAAAGAAAAGAAAAGAAAAAGAAAAGAAAAGAAAAGAAAGGAAAAGAAAGAAAGAAAATGTATGGAATATACTTTCAATATTATGGCTGATTTCCTACCATGTAAGCTTTGTTATGACAATTTGACATTTAAAATTAACGAGTGCAGGTGGAATTATTTCTTTACCCTGTCATTATCCCATCTGAGGTGAACACTGGCCTGTAATTGTCCCAACTGAGGTGAACACTGGCCTGTCACTGTCCTAACTGAAGTACACACTGGCCTGTCATTGTCCTAACTGAGGTACACACTGGCCTGTCATTGTCCCATTTGAGGTAAACACTGGCTTGTCATTGTCCTAACTGAGGTACACACTGGCCTATCATTGTCCCATCTGAGGTGAACACTGGCCTGTCACTGTCCTAACTGAGTTAAACAGATGTTTGTTATTCCTCAGGAAATATTTAACCTGACCAGACCCTGTCCAAGGCATATAACCTTGTCGGCTGTGCTGCAGACTACATCCCTGTTAGCAAGATGAAGTCCAAGTTCTCAATCCCATATTCAAGAGTTTCTCTGTACCAAATCTGCTTACCCCTTAGGACATGTTTCTGCAACTCCAGTTCTCACACTAAAATCTTCAGAGTCTCAAACAGATTATACCCTCTGGCACATGTCATATTTGTGTGAACTTTATTCCTCTGACTTGCTGAGCCCTTTATCAAAAATGTTTCCCCAGCCCTGATAGACTGCTCAAGCCAAATTATACAGTATAAACAGAACATCCCTTTATAGACTGATATTACAAACGAGAAACACCCCTGTACTAAAAGCAAACACGGCAGTTCAAGTGTTTCCACACGTGTCTAAAGCCTTAGTATTTACATGTGCACCACACACAGCCCCACACATTCTAGGTAGCCCACCAGGACTACCTAGAATATTCATCTTCCTTTTCCTAGCCATGAGCAACAGTTGATGGGCTGTTACAGTGGGGTAGATAGTGGCAGGCTTTTTATCCTTCCTCTGTTAGTTACTGTATCACACTGTAGGCTATTACAGGCACTTAAAAACTGGGTTTGCATTGACTCCTTACTCACAAGATAACAGAAGGCACAGGAGTCCTTACCCTTAATTTTTAGTTACCTTGGACAGACCACCCCAGACAAGTACAGTTCTCCATGACAGCAAGGCTGCATACTAATACAAAAGTCATCACCTTATAAGAACCAAACTGGCCCACTCACAGAATGTCTTAGTTCGGGTTTTAGCGCTGTGAAGAGATACCATGACCACTGCAATGGTTATGAAGAAAACATTGAACTGGGGCTGGAGGGTCAGTCCATTGTCATCATGGAGAGTAACATGGCAGCACACAGGCAGACATGGCACTGCAGAAGGAGCTGGAAGCCCTACATCTTGAGCCATAGGCAGCAGACAGAGACTGCCATGCAAGGCCTAGCTTGAGCAATAAAACCTCAAAGCTGCCTCCACAGTGACACAATTCCACCAACAAGGCTACAGCTCCTATTAGTGCCATTCCCCACATATGGACCAAGCATTCAAACCCTTGAGTCTATGGAGGTCATTCCTATCCAAACCACCACACAGAACAATAACTTCTTCAACAAACATACAGAATCTAAACTGAGAGTGACCATTGAGAGCACACCTTGGCAAGGACTAATAAATCATACACACCTACTGCTCCTTACCTCAATCCTGCCTTCTTTTAATCCTCAAGTACATGCCAGTTATGTATGCACTCACTAATAAGCGGATGGTAGCCCAAAAGCTCAAAATAAACAAGTTACAATTCACCCAGCACAGGAAGCTCAAGAAGAAGGAGGACTTAAGTGAGGGTGCTTTGGTTCCTCTAAGAAAAGGAACAAAATACTCACAGGAGCAATAAGGGAGACAATGTGTGGAGCAGAGACTGAAGTAAAGGCCACCCAGAGACTGCCCTACCTGAGGATTCATCCTATAAACAGTAACCAAACCCTGACACTACTATGGACAAGAAATGTATACCAAAAGGAGCATGCCATGGTTGTCTCTGGAGGGGTCCTGCCAGAGCCTTACAAATACAGAGGCAGATGCTAGCAACCAACTATTGGACTGGGCATGGGGTCCCCAATGGAGGCACTGGAGGGTGGTCCGGAGGAGCTGAAGGGGTTTACAGCCCCATGGAAAGAACAATGATTTCTGCCACCCAAATGCCCCAGAACTCCCAGGGACTAAACCATCAACCAAGGGGTACACATGGTTCCAGCCAAAATGTGGCAGAGGAATGCCTTGTTGGGCATCAGTGGGAGGAGTGGTCCTTGGTCAGGTAAAGGCTCAACAGAGGCCCCTACAAAGGGAAACCGAGGCGGGGGGAGGTGGGAATGTGTCGGGTAGAGGGGCATATATGTGGAGGCAGAGGTAAGGAGGAGGGGGAGGGGTTGAGGTCTTAGGGGAGGAGGGATATCAGGAAAGGTTTTACCATTGGCAATGTAAATAAAGATGATATTCAAGAAAAAAAAAGAAAAAAAAGAATCAACAAAATGAAAAAAGAAAAAAAAGAAAATGGACTTGAGACCAATGTCTTATCTGTCCTTCCTAATGTGGCCATTCGTGTCAGAGGCAACAGGAACTGAGGCACAGTCACCCGCAGCAGCCTAAGGGGCTCCCTCACATTTTTAAAACCCTTATCCCAGATAACACTGATCCTGGGCCAACACAGAAATGGATTTCGGGGGGGGGGGGGGCCTTGAAGTCGCAGAGCTGGGTTTGTTAAAAGACATCCTCGACAGCGAGTCCAAGCTCATGACGAGCACACAGCAGCTGAGGGAGTGTGAGATAGGCTTTGCTAAGAGTGGCACTCCGCTCTCTACAGCAGTCACACGTGACCCGCTGGTGGCTTCCGATGCTGCTACCTTTAAAGAGTTCCTTGCTGGTGCTGGTAGCTAAGGCTACCTGCTGGTTACAGGTCCTGGCACTTTTGCTCTAAACCTCCTGGTCCAGGGCTAGGGCAGGATTAAAAAAAAAGAGAGAGAGAGAGAGAGAGAGAGAGCAGGCAGGTCATCCCAGAGCCCTCGCCAGGCCTGTCACAGGAGGGCCATCCCAGAGCCCTCGCCAGGCCTGTCACAGGAGGGTCATCCCAGAGCCCTCGCCAGGCCTGTCACAGGAGGGTCATCCCAGAGCCCTCGCCGGGCCTGCCACAGGAGGGTCATCCCAGAGCCCTCGCCAGGCCTGTCACAGGAGGGCCATCCCAGAGCCCTCGCCAGGCCTGTCACAGGAGGGTCATCCCAGAGCCCTCGCCGGGCCTGCCACAGGAGGGTCATCCCAGAGCCCTCGCCAGGCCTGTCACAGGAGGGCCATCCCAGAGCCCTCGCCAGGCCTGTCACAGGAGGGCCATCCCAGAGCCCTCACCAGGCCTTCCACAGGAGGGTCATCCCAGAGCCCTCGCCAGGCCTGTCACAGGAGGGCCATCCCAGAGCCCTCGCCAGGCCTGTCACAGGAGGCCTGGACCTTGAGCCATGTGTACATTTTCACATGTCCCCTGAGGGCGGCTTCCGGGGAGTTCCATCCAGGGCCGTCAGATACATTCGCTTCCTCCTTCGTCTCCTTACACTCACACCAGTGGCCACTCCTAGGACACTCCACACAGACTAGCATCTGCACTGGAGCGCCGACAGCCTCAGGCCGGGCCTGTGCTGCTCTCCTCTTACCCTTTATTCAGCGACCCCGTTCAAATAGTGTGATGTCTGAGAAAAGCTGATGGGAATCCTCCTGGAAAAGGTCTCACATTGTAAAGAGAACTCAGAAAAATAGCTTTCTTTTACCCTTGGACATCATTATGCCAAGTTTCAACACCAGGAATTATGAAAAACTTTTGTAATTATGAAGGAAACTTGTTTATCAGAAGAGCAAACCTGAGTTCCACAAACCTCAGTGACATGACTAAGAGTGTGTCACTTCTGAATTTTGTACATTGTGAAAAAAGAAATGTCTTCTTTGATTAAGACAAACGAATTGGTATTTCCCATTATCTATAGCTGAAGGCATCTTGATTTAATACTGTAGCCTTAAAAATGAGCTAAAATAGACTCATCTTTGACCTGTGTATCCAGAAAATGTGAAACAGAAACAAGGGCTACAAAGTGCAGTGGACTCGTGCCAGGACTCCCAGGGATAGGCAGAGACGAGGTATCCATAAGAGCACAGCCCAAATCCTTCCATCTTTACCCACAGCCTGGGGAAACAACTAAGCTCTCCAGGTTCCGTTTACTCCCGAGGACCACAGCAGCTTAATTCCATGAGAGCAAGGTGCGTGCTCAGACTCCGCCTGCACGTGCCCCGGGAGCTGGGAGGGGGAAAGTGGAGGCACAGAGAAACTCTCGAGGTACTCATGACAGCATCAAAGCAGTTTAGTCCCTATGCACACCTGCTGGGCTTAAAATGTTTCCGTTACAAGGCAGTGTCAACTCAGACTTCATCCTTCTAGAAAGGGTGCCTGAGTAGACACTCAACAGGAAAGTCGGTAAAACACATACTAGAAAGCGTGCTGTGTGCTCGCGTGCCTCGTGGTGCAGCGCTGGAGAGCAGGGGCTGCCGGCTGTTAACGAATGGATGCTGCTCTTTGACGGCGTGCGCCTGACGGCGTGTGCCATACTTATTTCTCTCGGCTTTAAATGTCAACAACATAATTTACAATGTTACATTAAATATTGGGGGAAACTTTTTATTTTAAAGTAAGGCATAGTTTCTGGACTTAGGCACTGTACCATAGCCCACAAATCTACTTTTTACAAAATTCTAAGTTAAATTCAAGACACTTCTATGATCTTCTTAGGAGTGACCCTGTCTTTTTAGTCAAGGCAGATTTCTAAATGTCCTGGGGAAACTGGTCACTGTTTCTGTCTGTTGGAAATGTGACTAAATAAGACTATAGCCAGATGTACACTGCCCAAAATCCACGCAGAAATAAAACAGATACTATCTATGCACCCACTGACTACTCAAGGCACCAGGTCCCAGCAACCGCTCACTCTCAAAGTGGGAGGTGATTGAAAGCAGGAGCCACGCTCCATGACTGCCTTCACTTCGTACCAGTGCGCCGCCAGGACTTTCTTGATAAACATTCTTCTTAGGTGAACGGGACTTTCGAGAAACAAAATCTAGTGAGGACTTTCACTTAATATGAGCCTATTTTTATCTTCTTTTACAGCTTAAATAGTTTGTATCCATTATAACTGGAACCAGGCAAGAACATATGTATTTGTGACACTCAGCACAGTAAATCAGAAATACAGACCTTTTACAAGCGCAGCCCAGTCTCAGTTAAAGCAAAGTTACCTTTTCAGAGCAATTAGTAACGTTTTTATAAGTACCATGGCACCATGTGTGCAAAAACATCAGTTAAAAATTTAGGAACATGAAGGACTTTAACAGTCAAAGGCACCAATAAATGCCAGTTGTTAAAAACTTGTGGGGCTGAAAGATGACGGCATGCATGCTGAGTCCACCAATAAAATATATTAAAACCTGACTCATACCAAAAGCATCAAGGAGCCTATATTATGTTATTCTCCCAGTCAAAGATCCCAGGCCCAGCACCACAGGACTCCTCACCCTTCTGCTGTACACCTGAGCTGGCTGTGGTGAATCTTATATTCAGGGGCGACTACAGAGTGCTGACTCATTTCCAAGGGCCGCCTCCCACTAGTCTGAACAGTCACCAGGACCACAAGTGATTATTTTATGATATGCATTTATACTTCTTCAGACCTTAATTACTACTTTTACACTAGCAAATAATACTAAATCTCCATGTTCTTCACCCAATGATTTAATTTTTTTAAATGATTTAAGAAATTCATACAAGACATTAGTAAAATAAAAGGCAGTAAGGATTCTAATGTGAATGCAATATTATTATGGGAGTAAAGGATTTTACTAAAAAGTCTGAAGGGTGTTAGGAAACCAGACTCTCGCAAATGTCTGCCATTCTGCCTCTCCTTCCCCTCACTCGTTCTGTGCCTGGGCCAGGGTGCAACTCAGTAGAGAGCCTCAGGTACAACACAAGGAGAAACAAATCCTCCTGGAACAGAATCCAGGAAAATCCATGTCGCTTTCTTAGGTGGGAGGGAGGAGCAGCAGAAGGGGACAGGGAAGGGGAGAAAACCTATTTGACTAAATAATACTTATTTTTAATTTTAACACAATTTATTATTATATAAACTTAATTGTGATGGATTTAAATGTGTCAATTTGCCACAACCTAGAATCATCTTGGAAAAGGCTCTGACAAAGGAATTATCTAGATGGGGTTGACCAGTAGGCATGTCTGCTGGGAACTGTCTTAGTTGTTAATGAGGTGGGAAGAAGCCCTTGAATGTGGGTGGAACCATGTCCTGAGCTGGCCCTGGGCTGCTTGAGAGTGAGCTGCAGGAGTCCTGAGCAGGAAGCCTTCTCACTTCATACATGACTGTGGATATGACGGTTTCCACTCCTGCCTTGACTTCCCTATAATAATATATTGTAACCTAGAATTTTAAGTCAAATAAACTCTTTTCCCCTAAGTTGCTTTTGGTCAGGACATTTTATCACAGCCACAGAATGAAATTATGCTGTTTATTAAAAGGTTCTGTTCTGAGTCCGGGAGGAGCAAACATCACTAAGCACACAGCCACTGCGGTGGCAGTGCTCACCTGTCCTCACGCACTGCCCTCACGAGAGCCCACAGGAAGGCCAGAGAAACCCAGGCCAGACCTCGAGCGCTCAGCAGTCCGCCCTTTGTGCCAAATTCAAAGCCAGAGTTTGGCCCCAAGTCACAGGACACCGCCTCTAAGGAGAAATGTAAAGGAATTCTGAAGCAAGCACAGGCCTTTTGTCATGCCATTTGTCTGCCCGCCTTCCTGACTTTACAATGCCACTAGAGATGGTTCCCATCAAACTGCTCTGTGGCTAGCAGCACAAGGCCAAAGGTGAGAAGAGGACGAGGCAGCAAGAACTATGGAAAGAGCATCTGTCGGAATGAAAGTGAGGGTGGCAACTACAGACAGAGAGCTCTGGCCACTGCGCTGCTCAGCTTCTGTCACCTGACACAAGCTGGAGAACAGGGACTCTCAAATCAGAAAATGCCTTTATAAAGCTGGCCTGTAGGCAGCCATAGGGCCCTGCCTATTGTGGGCTGGTGGTATATAACAGGTTCCTCCAAGATTAAAACACTCCACCCTCAAGTTCCTTAAGCAGGAAGGTAAACTATACAAAACAGCTTCACGAAGTCCCTGAAACTGACCAGATTCACTAGGTCCCTAAGAGGTAGAGTAAGCATAAAAGCTGAGGATGAGCTGAAAAGAAGACTCTGAGACCAGATAACCTGAGACCGGGAAAAAGCAGAAATAAGCTAAGCTATCTAGAAGAGGTTTAGACAAACTTATCACCTAGAAAGAATACTCTCCAACCTGTTTGGCGGCCTGCAGGCTGTGAAATATTCTAGGTTCCCAGCCTTGTGAGCTGTCATCCATGCTGGGGTGGGCTTTAATGAAGAAGCTGTCTTTGAGTCACTTCTGCTCCTGTAAGTAACCCCTTTGCCCATATTCCTGTAAGTAACCCCATTAACACTCACTGGTTCATCAAATGGACTCTAGTGGTGACCATACTTCAGCCTGTATGGGATTCCTATCTGGGGTGAGTAGACATGTGAGTGGTGTCTCTCCAAAAATGTTCTGTCACACAACAGCTGGAGGTCCTAGGTGCTGTAAGAAAACAGGCTAAGCCTACTGCAGAGCAAATCAGTAAACAGCACTCCTCCATGGCCTTCACATCAACTCCTACCTCCAGGTTCCTGCCCTGATTTCCCCAGTGATGGACTGTGAACTAAGAGTGATAAGATAAAATAAACCCTCTCCTCCTCAAGTGGCTTTTGGTCCTGGTGTTTTATCACAGCAGTAGGAAGCCTGACTAAAACAGCTGATCTGTCTCACTCTCCTACTAAGCATGTGTATCCCCTTGGTCTCCATCGGTAAAGGCTAAGGAAGAGCAGCCAGAATGATCCCTCCTTCCCATACTTCACGGCAGCCTCAGGAAGAAGCTAACTTTCAGGAGTTGTGATGCAGGCCCTTCATGGGTTTTCTATCAATGGCAAGCCTGTGTATGCATACTTGGCAGTGTGCTCAAGCATACCTGCCCTTTACCCTTCTATTTTGAACTGTCCCAATCTTAATTTACAGGATATTTAAAACCCGTGCAACAGTTTTAGAATGTCCCCTGCTAATGCTACCTAAACATCCCAAGCTCACTAAAGGGCTACACTCTAGGGCTTTTCAACAAACAATTCCTACCCAAATGGGCCCCTTGTAACCACTTGAGCAAGGACACCATAGCAGTGAAAATGCAGTTTGTTCTCAAAAGTATTACTGATCTTCAAGTGTAGACATGAAGGTTAGGTATTTAAAGGTTAGTGGGAAAAAAAAAAAAGTTCCTCATTCTTAGAAAACCCAAAATGCAGATTTGGTTAAGACATTAATAGAACTTGCTACCTTCTATGGCTGGTCATGAGGCACACCCATCATGTAACTCTGTAATCAGAATTACTAAGGCCAGAAAATAAATTAAATAAGATTAATATATTAGATGAATTACTTAAGATACATGAAAAAAAGTTGGTCATACTTGGGAATATAAAAACAAAGCATTAAATTCACTCATTAAACAACATATCACTAACTGGCACAATTCTGAAAAATAAAGCTAAATAAGGCCGGCTTAGGAGGAATTTAGGCAGGACATATCAAACACAAAAGATCCCTTTGGACGATATTATTCTAAAATATTTCTAGGAAACTGAAAAGCAAATGAATAGATAATTCTACTGATTTCAAATACTATCTGTGAGATGGTTTGTATATGATTGGCCCAGGAAGTGAACCTATGAGGAGGTGTGGCCTTGTTGAAGTAGGTGTGTCACTGTGGGTGTGGGCTTAAGACCCTCCCCCTGGCTGCCTGGAAGTCAGTCTTCTACTAGCAGCCTTCAGATGAAGAGATAGAATTCAGCTCCTCCTGCGCCATGCCTGCCTGGATGCTGCCATGTTTCTGCCTTGATGACAATGGACTGAACCACTGAGCCTGTAAGCCAACCCCAATTAAATGTTGTCTTTTATAAAACTTGCATTGGTTATGGTGTCTGATCACAGCAGTGAAACCCAAACTAAGACACTATCTAAACATATTAAATTGTACTGATGTTCATATCATTAATCAAGAGTATGTTATGGAATGGGGGATACCTCTGTAATATAAGACTATTTACCTATCATGTAAGAGTCACACATTCCACAGTCAACACCCAAAACCAAAAGACAACAGTTATTAAAACTACAAAACAATCTTAATCATAAAATGTAAACTCCTCCAAATAACTAAAATAAATTTGTCAAAGAGTTTTATCAATGAAACCACTGACTGAAGCAAAACTTGTCAAGCCTCATACATATTACCATAAAAATAAAAAGTTAATAATCAAAATAAATAATACAGAAATGACCCATGTGAGTGAGTTGCCTTTACTAGTACTCTCCAGGATATCCCTAAGCATGAACCCCTCCACTTCAAGGACATAAAACTCTTAGACAGTGAAGCTGAAGAACCAGACGGTACTTACTTCTCAATCTCAATGCCGAGAGGATTCGCAGGACGGAGAGACAAGGGAGGAATCCCTTTGTTCCTGTCAGTCCGCATATCATAATAATTCATCTCATCCACCCACACCGCAGACTGGTCTAAAATGCCTGTAAGCATTAGGAATATGCAAGCAATAAGCCAGAGAGTCTCCAGGTGCCTTTACATCTCACCACGGGGCTTTATTTTGTAAGAGATTTAAGGACACTACAGGCTCAAGTTCTTTTCATGCCTGGTGGCTTTATAACAAATACTGAGAATCTGTAAGATGGCAAAAGTAACACTTCTTGGTTTATGATTTCACTACACATTACTCAATGGAGGTGATTTTAAGCCACTAACAAAACATTCTGGGGAAAAAAAAAAAAGATGTATTCTGAATAATATATAACATTATTTGTACATTGTTAAATATTAATCATTACGTTGATAATATCATTTGGAAAGTAAAGTATAAGATACAATAATATAAAATAATATCTCTTTATTTGAGAAAATACTCCAAATTTTTGGAAAAAATGTCTGAGCAATCTCAAGTTATAAAAGACTCAGGTTAAGCATTAATGCCATAGCAAGCTTCTTACATGTGACTGCTGAGAAGCCATCACACATGTATGACTTGTATTTAACACCAAGGTTCTTGTCCTAACTTCCATAACCTAAAGTCATCTTACTACAGGTTTTAAAATGTTTTAAAATTGTTTTTGAAAACTCTCTTATCTCTCTAAACACTAACATGTATTTATGAATAGCTATGTAAAATTAGCAAAAGCCCTTTATTCTCCTCATTGTACTAAATGCTGAAAATGTCCTATATGATAAGAAAAAAATCTATTAGGCTGATGTCAATTTGATAAATCCAATAAAAGATCAAACAATTAAATTGGTTAAAGAATATATAGCTTGCACAATGGAAAATCAGATTATTCAGGGAAAACAGACTAGGTGCACATCTGCAAACAAGACACAAACTCTGAAGTTAGTGTTCTTTCATGGGACCAAGGTCTGTACTGCTCTACTCAGTACAGCACAGCCTTTACCACTGCAGGGACTCTGGGCTGCAACAAAGGAGGACTGAAGGCTCAGTAAATCAAAGCAAGTGTGCCCTGCTGCCTAGACGAGGAGTGGCAGTCACTGAGGCTTCCCAGAAGAAGGTTTTTTGAACACCAGACAGCAACAGGATCCTGTGCAAACGAACTACTTCAGCAGCCATCGTGGACATCAACAAGGGCTGAGTACAAGCTTATGCAGAAGTCCCACATTCTGAGGCTGTCATTAAATCTGGCTCTCATCTTCTATGAGTCATTCTAAATACCCTGAACTAGGTATTCAAAATAAAATTTCTCTTTCACCTGTTTTCTTCATGTGCTGTATAAACAGTTGTAAAATGATGAATTTCAGGAAAATGTTTACACATCCTCTGGAAAACTATAAAATAGGCTCATGCTTTGATTCTAGAGTTCACTTTCTAAATAATATATACATAATATTATATATATAACATTTAAAAGGGTTATATAATATATATTATATATAAGATAAAAGTATATAAAAGATTATAATTATATATAATCTTATATGCTTATACACACACATATATATTTATATACATACATATATATTTAAATGGCATCATATTTCTATATACAAATATATACTAATACCAATATATATACTAATTCCAGTTTTAGTTCCTGTATTCCTTACATGTTTTTACTTCAAAAGTACATATAAGGATTTATGGAGGCCAGCATTATAAAATAAACCTCTATGAGCTGAGATGGATAACAAAACTTTATTTTTCACTATAGAAATACTGACTGAATTTAAT
The DNA here is from genome assembly GCA_964023405.1 of Apodemus agrarius. Classification (NCBI taxonomy): domain Eukaryota; kingdom Metazoa; phylum Chordata; class Mammalia; order Rodentia; family Muridae; genus Apodemus; species Apodemus agrarius. Next base: position 32,374,135 of record OZ030019.1, on the reverse strand, counting down.
TAGGATTGATGGTCTTATACAAAAATTTTATGTTTGTATATTATTGCAAGATCTTATAGAATCACAATGAGGAACCTGGCAATATTTCATTGAGATAAAATATCCATTGGAATAATTTAAAAATTAATAATTTATTCTTTTAAGTATTAACTCTTCACAGTGATCTTCTAGCTTACCCACCCCTATGAGGTACGTAATGGCTGGTACCATTCTTCTTTTACTCCCAGAAAGCAGGCATTGGAACTGCACAGCTGTCGGAGGTCAAAGTGCTTCCTCAGACCCAAACACTAAGTGCTGCCAAGCAGAAGGGGTAAGCGCGTAAGGCGAAGATAGTGCAACAAAGCAGAGCAGGAAAGCTAGAGGGCTGCACTTCTCTGGCCCTGGGAGGCTACGATCACCATAAATGTGGCCAAAGTAGAAGCTGTTTCATTTAGAATCTTAACTGTATAACAGCATCAAAGTATTGTCATATGTTCAAGAAAAAGGAGCCAAGGGGACAGATGTCAGCAGTAACTTGGGAAGACAATAATTCTTAGAACTGTCTTCACACTGCCAGTCAGTTTTGGGAACTGACTCTCAAAAATGGCTGCACAGGGAGTTCAGAGCCAGCCCTCGAGGGAACCCTGAGAGTCAGAACAAAGGAAGGTAACGCAAACTCTGAGACACATCTTAGTATTGTCAAAATGAACACACTACATTTAATAGGACATGAGAGTTAAGTATGTTTTATACAAATTCTACCAGTTTTCACATCTAAAAGTTACTACTTTCATTAGGATAAAGTCACTAAGAATCTTACCTATTTTTTCAGGTTTGAGAAGCTTAAAAGAGACAGTTGAGGTTCCTTTGCCCCCTGATTTGGTTGTCACAATAATGTCTCCTTTGTCATTTTTGGCTTGTCCCACCCGACAGACAATTTTACTCGCAGACATCCATTCTGCCGTGAGGAGGCAGTTATGTCCACAAATTGTCAAGCCTGAAAGTCAAAGCATATATGCAACAAATTAAAAATAAAAAGACATAATAATGTTTCCTGTTTGAATAGATGTCAACAGTGCCGACACAGGCCATGGAATCTGGTTTTCTCTCTGATACCTAAGTCTTCCTTCACTTCCCTCACCATCAGCAGAATTAGAACAATAATGGACTACAGCTAAGTCCAGGCAGTCAGATTCCTTAGACTACAAGACTTAAATTGTTTTCAGAAGCACTGTTACTAATAGAAGTTAAAGTTATTAACCCAGGTTGTTAAAATACATGACTACATTTAGTGATAATTTCCAAAAAGATTGTAAATTTATCCATCTTCTAAAAAGAATGTGTATGTTTCTCTGTGTTTCCTTTGTCTGGTGTTCAGTTACACACAGTCTATTGAATGGACTAAATTGGGTATTTAATGTGTATCACACATAGGCTAGAGCAGTGATTCACAGACACACTCTTGGCTACTACTGAGTTACTCTCGGTTCTCACATCTCCACAGGAGCTTCTCAGTGGTGGTTTATCTGCTTCAGTGTTTTCCTAATAAAACAGACACTATACTAGCCTTCCATCATTCAGCTTCCAGTAACCCCGACTCAGGCCCATCACCACACCCTAGCACGGAGTATACCAGCCAAAGTATAGTGTAAAACCAAAGTATTGTAAATCACTCATGAGTTAATTACTCTGCCAGGTAACAATGCCCTTACCTATAAGGTCGGTGGGACCAGTACCCAGGTTCTCCCCTCTAATTGTGACTTTGGTCCAAGGTATTCCTTCATTTGGAGAGATGCCTGTCACAAGTGGAGGCTGCCGCGATCGAGACATTGTCCTTTGTGCAGCAAACTCCTGATCCAGTTATAGAAGCAACCTGTTAAAAAAAGAATTGGTGCCAATTGAGGTAACAGAAACTACAAGCATAGGAATGTTTGACATTTGGTACCAATACATAAAAAGTATTCATTCACTATACTTCTGGAGTTTTGATTGGTTCAGTCATTCATCATGTCTATCAATATTTACCAAAGATGACATTTATAATGGATGCTTGTTAGCACTGTGAGAAATATTTCAAAGAAACAAAAAGCTAAGTCCCAGGTTCTGAATGCTTTTATCATATTGTTACTGTACACTAGGCCTACACAATTGAATCACAAATACCACACGAAATCATCTTATTCTACTCCCCAAGTTTTCTAAGAAGTATGCTATAGTTGTAATTAAAATATATTTATATTCCTGTAAGTGTAGGAATTTACTTTATTTGAATTATAGTGTAGTTTATATTTTCTATCATATAGTACATACATATACATACAACTAACTCATAATGGAAATGTCCTCATATGAATTATAGATGCTTTCTCAACACCTATGACTGATCTGTAGGCAGAAACACATATTTGCTTACTGCTAAGAACTGACAACATGGATAAAAATGCACACTGGGAAGTCAAAGCAGAGCTATGCTCTAATCTGCTATCTCCACGCTCAGCAATTATCTGCTAGTTCTCAAAACTAAGCATCTAATCAATTTCATCCTTGCTTTTAGAAGCCTTTGTAGGATACCCACAATTCACAAAATACCTAGGGCTGTGTTTAAAACTTGTCAGAACTAGACCTCAACTGCCTCTCCTTCATCTTCAGCCACTTCATTCACATTCAAAACTAGAGTATCAATCATCTCTGAAAATGCTCAAGATACTCTACACCCTACAGCATCCAATAGTTTGCCAAGACTGAATCCCTTATGTAAATATTAACAAACACATCCATTTCATTAACATGCAAGACTGCATTCATCCTTAATAACTGGCAAAATTCTACATCAAAACATCAAAAGACTCTTTCAAATGGTATTTATGCTTTATTATCAGCAAGTGTTTGTATATCAACTTTATGTACCTACAAGTATCTCAGTAAAGAGGTCACAAGTGGAAAAAGTACAAAAATCATCTGAACTAAATCTATTCAGCACTAACAACTGAGTTTAGCTATATTAGGATTCACATTTATACATAAAAAAAATCAGTCGTTTATGGCTGGAGAAATGGCTCAGCAGTTAGGAGCACATGCTGCTCTTGCAGAGGACACAAGTGTGGTTTCAAGTCCCATTTTGAACAGATCACAACCGCCTGTCATTTTAGCTCCAGGATGATTTGATGTCTCTACACTGGGTGGATACCTATTCTCACATGCACATAATTAAAAATAAAACAAATGAATCTTTATAAATTTAGCTATTTAAAACATTTTAGAAGGAAACAATTAGGAAAATATTTTAAATTCTCATTGCAAGCTACAAATGTAGCTCAGCTCTAATGCTTGCCTAGCACGCATGAACACTTGGGTTGGATCCTCAACACTACATAACTGAGCGTGGGCTCCCCTGTCTGTAAGTCCAGAACTTGGGAGATACAGGCAAGATGATCAGAAGTTAAAGGTCGTCCTTGGTGACTACACAGTGACTGACTTCTAGAATAGCCTGATATGAATGAGCCTTTGTCTCAAAAAAAGAAACAAAACAAAAACATTTTAATTGAAAATATCATTAAGCAATGAAATGTATAAGAACTTATAAAAAACTACAAACAGGATAATAAAGACTTAAATAAGTAAAGATCTATCTACACATTCATGAATCATAAGGCTGGATGCTATTAAAATATCAACGACCCAACTGATTTATAAATTCATGCAAGTTTATATAGTGATTTTGGGAAAATAACTCAAAAAATTCTAAAGACAGTCGAGGAACTTAGAATAATGAAAACAATTTTAAAACAAAGAAAGTGCATAAATTCAAGATATATTTCAAGTCTACAGTAAGGAAGACAATGTGTTATTGCCATTAAGGTGGGCTGATGGGTAGTGGAATATAGTAAAACCCAGAAGTAAAACGCCCAGGCATGCTCACTTGACTTCTAACAAAAGTTCCAAGGCATATCAATGGAGAAAATAGATAATTTTATCAAACAGTGTGCAAATAATTGAATATGTATACAGGAAAATAAAGAAAAGCTTTTAACTATAATCCCATACCTTACAAAAGTCACTTCAAAGCGAGTTATCGACTCAGACATGGAAATTAAAATTATAAACGACAAAGATGATGCCATAAAAAACTATCAACACTGGCTGGAAGTATAGGCTGAGCTATTTTTAATTAAACAAAAAGTAACCATATACATTTTTAAACATTTTTTAATTCACCAAAATTAAAATCCTCTGCTCATACAGAGATGTATCCCAGAAAAAAGAATATATATATATATATATATATATACATATATATATATATTATATAAAAAAATTAATGGAACTTAATAGTAAAATATTTTTTAAATAAGCAAAAGATCTGAAAAGATTTGAAAACACTTCACAGACGATAAATTCAGTTTGGGACTCTGATGGCACACATCTGTAATCCCAGTACTCAAGAAGCTAAGGATGAATAAGTTCAAAAACAGTGATACCCTGTTTCAAAATGTTTTCAATGAATAAAACATATATGCATATATATGCACATCTATGATGCATAATTTCTATAAATAAGTACTCATGCAATGCATATAACTGGTAGAAGTACTTAGGCACTTGTCATAGTGAGTATTTCAAGCTGAAATCACCAACAAAAATATCTTCAAAAAGGCCATCTGCTCTGAATCTCCTTGTGTGCAACAAACTATTTCCAGGAAGATGGTGCTCACATATAAAAGAGGACATATATAAGAAAAGCTCTGACACAGAGGCATGCTCCAGTAAAGAAGGGCCGAGGAACAAGGGAGACATGTCAAGGTTGTAAGGGCCTAACTAGAAGACAATTAGTGTCCAAATTTAGGATATTATAGCATCCAAAGGGAATTGTCCCGGTGGCTCTCCTGTTCTGTGTCCCCCAGTGTTAACAATATTAGCCCAAATACAGGGAGATCTCTCCTATGTGTCCCTGTACCCCTTGCCTGCTTTTTTTTTTTTTTTTTTTTTTTTTTGGTTTTTCGAGACAGGGTTTCTCTGTGTAGCCCTGGCTGTCCTGGAACTCACTCTGTAGACCAGGCTGGCCTCGAACTCAGAAATCCACCTGCCTCTGCTTCCCAAGTGCTGGGATTACAGGTGTGCGCCACCACGCCTGGCCCTTGCCTGCTTTTAATAGTGCATACTGAGGAAAAATAAAATAAAACTGATAGCAATAAGTTGTGTATGTCTTTAAAAATAATCAACTCTATTCTAGGAACATAATCAATGAACAGATGCATAGAATAATTACTGTAGAAAGTTATTTACTATCCTATGACCATTAGTAATTACAGAGGAAATCAGGGAGGGGAACAGTGATCAGATATAAAGTGAATTTTTATACACACACACACACACACACACATAATTACAAAGAAAAATCACTCAAGGAACACCAAACTAGTAAGTACATGATTTAAAAACTGGATAGTCATGGAGTATTTTTAAGCATCTCCCTATAAATGAACTTCAAAGAGAAATCAATATATTGCCCAAGCCAAATTAGCAGAATAGTAGATAAAGCTATAACAACACTGAAAGTGTCAGAGTCAAAAAAAAAATTTTAAAAGACTGAACATCCACCTCAGTTGGTGGACACTTATTTTCAAATGTCATCAGACAAAATAAATGGGTAAATGGAAAGAATAAAATAGCCGGGAGCGGTGGCGCACACCTGTAATCCCAGCACTTGGGAGGCAGAGGCAGGCGGATTTCTGAGTTCGAGGCCAGCCTGGTCTACAGAGTGAGTTCCAGGACAGCCAGGACTACACAGAGAAAGCCTGTCTCGAAAACCAAAAAAGAAAAAAGAAAATGGGCCAAAGAGTAAATATTTGATGATCTGGCTAAGAGACTTAGCAGAAATTGTTACTTTTAATATTCTTAAAAGGCTTTTATTTTTAAATTTTGAAGTTATCTCAAAATAAAGTTAAAAAACAATGTTTTGATGTAATTTTGAATTAAAACACAAATGCAACAGATTAACAACCTATTCAGTTCATGTTAATTCAAAAACTCATGATGAATATATAGTTATACCCAACATTGACAAAATATACAAACAAGCAACCAATAAACTGATGTTAAATAATAGAAAATAATCAATAGGCTAACAGTTAATAATTTAATTTTATGTAAAACAGCATTTTAGAATAGATTATTCTTTTAAAGGGATAACTATTGCTATATTTTACTAGTCCTCTAAAAGAAGATATAATAGTGTTTCAAATACTTAAGTATATTCCCGGAAACTATAATGTGGAATTCAGCCTGGTAATGTATTAATAAAAATTTAAGGACCAACAAAGACATACATGGGTGTGGGAGATGTTTAACAACTCTTTTAGAAAATAATTGTGTTGTTCCCAAGATACTACAACACTTACTCCATGGAAAATGGACAAGGAAAGATTAAATAACTTGTCTCATAGATGAACATCCACAAACCAATTCTTCACAAAGGCAAACTCTCCTTTAATTGGCATGGAAAATTGAGTAATGTAATTATCTCACTGACACTATTGAAACTGCAGCCCAAACTGGATGAACATGTGGCTTCTTTGGACCACTTTCAGAACCTGGTCTAGTTCACACAGAATGTAGAACCAAATTACCAAGTACAAATGCTCTGCTTTCCCTGTCGCTAAAAACACAACAGCATGACATCTTAATCAAAGTAAGGAATTATCACTGACATTATAGAGAAACACTTACTAACAGAAATATTTCTGCAGGTAATCATTGAGAATGGTGACTTTGAAAGGGATGTGCTGGTATTCACAAAGTTAAGAAAGAGATTTGGGCTGGAGTGATGGCTCAGCGGCTAAGAGTACCAACAGTTCTTCTGAAGGTCCTGAGTTCAAATCCCAGCAACCACTTGGTGGCTCACAATTATCTGTAATGAGATCTGATAAACTCTTCTGGCCTCTGAAGACCGCTACAGTGTACTTACATTTAATAAAAAAAAAAATAAAATAAAATAAAAAAACATCTTTAAAAACAAAACAAAAAAAAAGAAATTTGATCAATGCAAGGAGCACCACATAGCCTCTCATCTGAACAGACTATCCCCAGAGATCCGCAGTGAATGTTTGGGCAGCAAACCCTGGCGTACTCTGCTTAAGCATGAGGACCCAATTCAATCCCCAGAACCCAGGTGGAAAAGCGCGCACGCATGCGCGCGCGCACACTCACTCACTCACACACACACACACACACACACGCTTTATTACAGCTTGAAATTTCTTTCTCATTTAATTAAATGAAATACAATGGGAAAAGCTGGAAGACATGGTTCAAATGAGTATGTAGTGATTTGAATGAAATTCCCTCCACAGTCTTAGTCACCTTAATACTTAGGTTTCCAGTTGGTAATGCCATTTGGGTAAGGTTTAGGAAGTACAGCTTTCTAGAGGAAGTATGTCACAAAGGGCAGGCTTTGGGGTTTTAAAAGCCACATGTCATTCCAAGTTAAAGTTCTGCTTCCTACACAAAGTTTAGGGTTTGAGTTCTTAGCTATTCCTGTACCATGGCTGTCATCGGCTGCCAAGATTCCCTGCCATAATGGATTCTTATTGTTCTAAAAACCATAAGCCAGAATCCCTCCTTTCTATAAATTGCCTTGGCCATTGTGTTTGAGCTTACCAAAAGAAACCACTAAGCATGTCTGTGTTACAGCACAGACATATACACACACAACCTGAAGATCCTGAAGATTTCCCAAAACAGCTTTTACAAATAGTTCACACATTTTTTTAAAAAATATTTACCAAACCAAACAATTGTACACTTCTGACTCAGAAGTGAGAAAGTAAATTAAGAATTTAAAGTCTGAAATGGCTATTCACCAGTAATGTTAAGACTCCTACTGAGAACCTTCAGAAACCAGTTAACTCTGAATATGTGATGTACATACAAAATCCATCCTATACCTTTCAGAGAGACATTAAGTATATCAAAATAATTTGTTTTAAAAGGAGAAATTTCTCATTCTTCACAATATTATTTCATAATAAAATAATACAATAATACAATAATTGTTTCAGGATTCAGTTGTATTATTTTATTACAATCCTTTTTTTCCAAAACAACTAAGTCAAATATAATGTAACTGTCAAAACCAAAAAACAATCTCATGAACTTTCAATTATTTCTCCAATTGTTTCTTAACATTTTACAAAGGAAGCACTCAACAAAATAAACACCCTACAAAATCCATGGGGTTGCAGGCTTTTAACACAAGTAACTCAAAGTCTCAGTTCTGGAAAGATCTTAAATTAAGATTTCTTTTAAAAAGAAAATCAAAGCTGCTTGAAAGTCATGAAGCAGGAATGAAATACTGAAGAGAAATATCTTCATGAACCAAAACAAGATGAAGCAGAGTATTGCTCAAAATATTACATATGGCCACTGAGGGGTTTATCTGCTGTCTGTCGAAAAACTGTAGAAGCTTCCTATTATCCACCCTCACTTGCGCCATGTTCTCTGGGTCTTTGCCTTGAGACATACACAGAACGGCATTTGGAGGATTTCCAAGATTTTTAAAATAGCTTTTAATAGTCACTCCATCCGTTTCTACGCTCAAGTTCATGTTGCCGTTTAGATTTGCTTCCACCAGCACGTGACTGCCCACGTTTGCCATCCTTTCCACCATGTTCTTCAAGGTCTTCATGGCTGGCAGACACACACTCACATCGGGACCGCGAACCTGGGGCTCTGCGCATTCTTTCCACCACCTTCTGGGAAGCACCCTCACGGGTAGATCGTGGACCACGGCGCGGCTGTGGCCGGGGCAAGACGCCAGCTCCACCACCACAGTGAGGCAGGGGTGCAGCTTGTTGGTGAGCTGCAGCTTCAGGGATGAGGCGTTGCCTGCATTCTTCACGGCCCTGGCCAGATGCTCAGACATCAGCTCCAGGTAGATTTCATTGTACTCCTGCGAAACACCCTCCATGCAGAAGTGGTGGAACGCACCCTGTCTCACCTCACCCCACAGCTGGGCCTCACCCAGCAGCCCCACGGGACAGAAGCACAGCCTGTCAGGGTACACACGGAGCACGCAGACCTTCGCCAGCTTTGCTATGGTGCTGCTGACCTGAATGAAGAGCTCTATAAAATGCTTGCTGGTGATTCTGGCCCGAAACTTCATGCTGTCTAGGGGTAGAGGGCGTGGTGTGAGGAGCCCTCTGCCAGAGAAGTCAGCTGGTTCACTCTTCCGGCCTGGAGTGTAACCTGCTTACCCTTCCGGCCTGGGGCACAGCCGGCTCAACTACCAAGCCTGGAGTGCGCTCCACCGCCCCTCCCTCCTACCCCAGCACTGCCTGCACTTGGGTTCCACATGCCTGCAGGCCCACTTCCACCCAGGACAGACGCTACAGGGGCACACTTAGGACAGTCTATAGACCCATCTTCACCTTCCCACCTGCCTGCCCTATTTGAATATGTCACTGCTTCTGGTCTGCTCACAAGAAGGTTACTCTACACAGTGTGACCACAATTAAAAGCACCAGCACCGTTGAGACAACCAAACCTTTAAAACATTTTGGTACATACATATACCAAATATATATTATAGTCTTGTTCAATCCAGATATTACTTGCAGATGTTACTACACGTCTTATAAACAATGTGATAAACTAGACACACATTTTATAACCTAAAATGCTCATACAATGGATATCATTCCATACCATTACACTCTAGCAAGTCTATATCATTTTCATGGCAGTTTTCCAGTATATTTATAAAAATAATTATTCCACAAGAGGAATTCACATGATTCAATTTTGACCTATTACTAGGATAACAATGAACAGCTGTTACACAAAATGCATTTACTTTTGTCAGTATTTTCTTGTGTTAAATTTAAAGGGCAATTCTTGGTCATAGCATGTATATATAAAACTCTTCTGTTATCAAACTGTCCCAGAGAAAATTCTATCAACATACCTTCCCATCAGCGGCATCATATAACAATCTATTTTGTACGTAGTGATATGATAGGTAGAATAACATGGCTTCAACTTGCAATGTATGTGTGTGAATTTTATATTCAAGACTTTTTAATGGAGTTTGTTGCTTGATTTTTAAGATCTCTGATAAGACCAGGCTGGTGACACATTCCAATAATTCCAATGCTGGGGGCCAGAGGCAAGGAGGAAGGATGGCAAGTTTAAGGGAAGTTAGGGCTACATTCTAGGCCAGTCTAAGCTATATGGTGAGATTTTTATCTCAAATAAATAAATGGATAACAAAAGAATAAAATCTCTGGCAAGAATATTAACTCTCTATCCCTGTAAATACAGCCTAGATTAGTATTTGGCTTTCATAATACTTATGGTGTTCTTTGCCCTTTAGAAAATACCGAATCTTTGTATGTGAAATATACTTGTCTTCTCCAGTGCTCCCGGAGTCCTTCCTGATCCGTGTGAAATACCAGGACACAGCAGAGTGTTTGCTCGCCCCTTTTCCAACTAGCCAGTGGCTCCATGACGACGGCACAGCTCTCTGGCTAAGGGGTCTCAGAGAACAAGGTCCGACTGACTGGTTACTTCCTTACTCCTGCCCTAAGGAATCCTGACTCTCACCCCAATCTTAGCTCACAGGCAGCAGCCTCTCAGCTAGGAGGTCAGAGCAATCAGTTGCTTTATGGAAACTTTCAGTTCCTCTTTGTCTTTTAAAAGAAAGCATTTAACTGGGTACTCACTAACTGGGTCAGAGTTAGCTCATTTGTCTTCATGATGGGAAGGAAGTAGCTAAGAGCTTTATATCCTTGACCTACAGAGGGGGGAGGGAGGGAGGGAGAGAGGAAGGGAGAAATGGAAAGAGGGAGGGAAGGAAGGAGAGGGAGGGAGGGAAGGAGGAAGGGAGAGGAACAGAGGGAGAGGAGGGAGGGAGGGAGGGAGAGAGAGAAGGAAGGAGAGGGAAGGAGGAGGGAGGGAGGGAGAAGGAGGGAGAGGGAGGGAGAGAGAGAAGGAAGGAAGGAAGGAAGGGAGACAGAGGGAGAGAAGGAGGGAGGGAGAGAGAGAAAGGGAGGGAGGGAGGGTGGGCCTGATGTGCAGTACTACTTTTATCAAATTAGACTGTAAACCCACCCAAGGCTCCAGCACCAATTTATAATCCCAATTAACAAAACAAAATTATCACAAAAGTGGTGACAGGTGTTTGAATGAGAATCGCCCCACAGGGTCACATACTAGAATACTGGCCCCAGTTGGTGGAACAGTTTGGGAAGGACTAGGTGTGGCCTTGTTAGATGCAATCTGTCACTGAAAGTTTCAAAGGGCTATGCCATTCCCAGTCGTTCTCACTGCCTGGGGTTTGTGGAGATGTGAACCCTCACTACTGCTCCAGCCCCATGCATACCTTCTTGCTATCCACCATGATAGCCATGGACTAACCCTCTGACCCTGTAAGCAAGCTCCAATTCAGTATTTTGGTCATGGTGTCTCTTAATGGTAATAGAAAAGTGAGACAGTAGTGACAGAGGAGAGAGGGTTCCTTGGAAGGCGGCTAAACAAAATTCAAAATCTTTCCAGCTTCCTACAGTCACCACTAGGACAATCAAACGTGACCCTTCTTGAGAAGCCCGCACTCCTGCTCTTGGTGTGGGCCTTGCTGTCTTCCTGAGGGCCTCTATTCCTCTTAATGCTCATAATTAGGATATACATCAAAATGTGTATTTAGTAAACTCCAACTCTGCTTTATCCTGGCTTTTTTTTAAAATTCTACTCTGTGGCAAAGCAAAGCATTCTATTTAAGCAGAGCAGAACCTCAGGGATTCCGGGAAATCTCCCAGCTGCTGCAGCAACTGTGTCCTGCTATGAGTGGCACTTCCCCCAGGGAATTCCACACTGGTGGGCTTTTGTTTCCTTATCTAGTTAAATGTAAATGGTTTCTAAAGGAAGGTCCTCCCTTCTAAAGGAACTGTCCCTTCCTGCAAGGTGTTCCCTGGCCCCCCAGCCACTCTCCAGACTGTCACTGCCTTTCATTTTCTGCAGTTGGAATGCACTTTCCTGTGGTTTGGGGTAAGTTGCCTGCTACTGTTGTCCAAGCTTCCTGGGTCTGGGGTTTGACATCTATTACCAATCTGAACAACTCTCAGCCAATGTTCCTCTGTCTCCTTCTAAAATTCCCATCATGCACACATTACAGTTTTTTCACAATTCGTGGATGTCCTGTTCCATTGTCTGTGGTGATTTTTACTCTTTTCTATATAGTTTACGTTTCAATAGAGACTATTAGTTCATGGATTCTTTTCTCTGCAGAAATCAATCTACTGATAAGCCCACCACAGTCAAGGTTTGTTTTTGGTGCTTACCTCTACTTTGTCTTAACCATCCCATCTGCCTGTTTACATTACTTATCTGCTATTACATCAGGTATTATTGTCATGAGAGCTCTTGCCATACACTGTAGTGGTAAGCTGCTAACCCTCATACCCACACCACATCTAAGCATGGTTGGTAATGTCTGTTGTACATGATATGCTGATTAGCCCAACACTGAGTCTATTGTCTCTATATGTGCAGGGCAACAATCTGCCCTATGATAAATATCTGAAAGAAATAAGTTGGAGATTTTCATACTAAAAAAAGAATTTAAAAAAATCTAGTTTTTCCTTACTAGGGGAATACAAGGGAGTGGTCTCCAAGTTTCTTGCATTCCAAACCAAAAACTACAAAGTATTTTACCTATATTACTAAACTTCAAGAATAACCTTTACAGGGGGGGAACTGGGAAAGGGGAAAGCCTTTGGAATGTAAACATAGAATATAGAAAATAAAAAAATAAATAAATAAATTAAAAAAAGAATAACCTAAACAATATACTCAAACTTTAGTACATAATGGTAGCAAAAAAAAAAAAAAGGTATTTTAGTAGAAAATATATGTATTGAATTTAAGGTAAAAATGAGGATATGCATTATGTTCTAAAATTTATATTTGCCAAAGAAAGATTGGCAGGGAAAAAAAAGTATACAGTTGTATGTATTTTCACTGGTAAGTTCCCATTAAAGTAGTACCACCAAATAAAGCTTTGGCCAACATAGCAAGTGCGCTATAAATTACACAGTATATTGTGTAATATTTTCAGCTATTCAAAAATTAAAGATGAGTTGTGGTGGTATGAATGAGAATGGCCTCTATAGACTTATATATCTGAATCCTTTCTCCCAGTTGGTGAACCTGTTTGGGTAGGATTGGGAGGTGTGGCCTCACTGAAGGACATGTGTTACTGGGGAGGGCTTTAGAGTTTCAAAAGCCAGCATCTTTCCTAGTTAGTGATATTCTCTCTCTCTCTCTCTCTCTCTCTCTCTCTCTCTCTCTGCCTCCTGGCTGTGTCTCAGGATGTCAGCTCTAATTTCCTGCTCCAGTGCCAGGCCGACCTGCTTCCTTACACACTTTCTGTGATGATGGCTACAGCTCACCCTCTAAACTGTAAGTACCAATAAACTCTCCTCTAGGTATCTCTTCACAACTGAAAAGTAAATAAGACGTGCAGGCTGGAAGACGGCTCAGCTGAGCATAAGGGCCTGAGTCCAAATCCCCTAAGGCAAGAGCTGGGCATAGTGGTGTGCCTGAATTGCCAGCCCTGAGGTAGCACGGTCTCAAAAAGTAACAGTGGAGACCGAAGAAAGAAGTGTGATGTCAGCCCTCGGGCACCAACACGCACATGTACCCACACACCAGAGAGAAAGAGAGACAGACAGAGAGTGAAAGAAAGAGATAAAAATGTGGGACAAACATTTCCTAATAGTTTTTTAAACTGTTTGCAAGCATCCAGCATGCTATAGCAAGGCTTTGCTTACTGGAGGCCAATACTAATGAGATTTTTTTGAAAATGTGTTTGCAAAAATATAGCAAGATTGAACTTACCAGGTCACTAATAATGACATAATTTTCCATAAAGAAAATATCTCAGTAAGAGACTTTATACTTTAAAAATGTATATATAATTTTCAAATGTCTGGCCAGGATGGTTCTACTCTGCATTTACTTTTCCAGTATTCCATGGGACAAAATCCACCTTTAATAAGGGCTGCAAATGTGGCTCAGTGGTAAAACATTTGCCTACCATAGGCAAAGCCCTGGTTTTAATCTCCAGCACAGCAAGAAATAAAAAATCATCACAGAAGTTAGCATACATTTCCTGTTTTTAGTTACCATGAACATTAATAACTGTTCTGGGCATGTTCTTAGATTACTGCGTCAGACAGCAGTGTTTAATAAGCTTCTTTTTTATAGTCTTACTTAATGTCTGTCAGACTCTGATTATTAAGAGCAGGGTGCCAGCCACCCACTTCCAAATCTCTAAACTTCTGCACTATTCCTGTCTGATGGCCACGCTCCCCAGTTCTCCTGTGGTCTAAACCTTCTGTTAACTCCATTCTGGAACCTTCTCCAGGAGGAGAGCTCTGCCCATGTCCCCGATGTTCAGATGCCTCTTAGGCCTCTCTCAAGTCGGGAAGAACCAGAGTCTCTTGTGCTTCTCATCGATCTGTAGTTTGAACAGGACCAACGCGCACACCGGTAGTCAGCAGCATCAGCGGCGAGAGTGGAGAACTCAGACTGAACACACAAGCAAACAGCAGGCTCGCATGCGTGTCTCTCTGCTCTAGGATATAGGTGTAATGTAACTAGATGCTTCAAGTCCCTGCTGCCTTAGCTTCCCCATAGCAATGTACTTAAAAGAAATGGTGGGCTAAAATGAACCCGCCTCCTCTATATTGTTTTCTATGGAGGTATTTTTACCACAGAAACAAAAATGACAGTAAGTCATAGCTGAAGACCAAGCGTCCAGATATAACCTGTAGGTAAAGCATCAGATTCTCAACACTGCCCCTCAAAGTCACAGCCTTATAGTAACCTTTCTGAAATTATGTCTTCTTTATGTTTTCTTTGGTGGCAGTAGGAACCTACTTCCTGGTCATCCTACATGCCCAGACTCTAAGCTCCACATAGATACCTTCAGATCCCTGACTGAAAAGGAACAAGCAGACAATGGGAAAGTGCTATGGCTGTGATGACGTCTATTCTGTATCAGTTTCAGCCACTAGGCTCCAGACAGACATGATGTCAAATAATGACCGAAGTATTGTTTGTGACTGACATAATTAAACAGGAAGCTGAATACTTCCCATGATCCAAAGAGGGCAAACCAAGAACTAGCAGAATCTATTTATAATTAAGGTTTATATTGCTACTCCAGGGCCTAAAAGAACTAATAAATTCTAAATAAGATATTACTAAAAATGTTAGTCATAATACAATCATTACAGGGAAACCAAGGTTCACACTTTAAGTCTTAGTCCTATTAATGAAAGAATTCAGAAACTGATTTGGAAGCAAGCCCAAGGCCAAGTTTATTAAGAGTTTGAGAGATTAGAAAATAGGAGGTCCAGAAGCTGAAAACCTCAGCAGTGGCCAGGAGGAGGAGAAGGATGGGGAAGACAAGTCATGCCTTTAAGAAATGAGGCAGCTTAGGTAACGGAGAGAGCAGGCAGCTACAGCAGAGGGGAGTGAGTGGGACTTCCCAGAAAAGGGGTGAGAAAGCAGAGTGCGCAGGAAGCAAGCCCAAGCTCTGGCAAATATCCAAAACAAAGCAAAGGATCCAAAGAAGAAAAGGTAAGTAACACTTTTCTGGGCAACCGAAAAAGCCAGTTGGCATCCCTGCTAGAGAACGGGCAGCTATGCAAATGCCACACAAAAAGGGACGGCCTCAGGGAAGCATAAATAAATTATCAATAGGGGGGGGGGCTGGAGTGGGGGGTATTAGTCCTACCTCCTAGCCTTGGCTTTAGGTGAACCAGGCTTCTTGAAGGGTGGTCTTTTGATCAGCTGACTGACAGACCCAACTCTCAAGGGAGGAGACAATAGTATTCTAATCTTTAGAGCAGATGGGTCCTGTCTCCACCCAGGGTCAGATGTAGATGGCCTTCTTTGACCAGGAGGAAAAAGCTTGCTTTTACTGAGCCTCCTCGGAGCCCTTAGGCCCTACTGCCAGACACATGGGCAAACCCCAAGAGTTAAATCTGGAAGCCATATTTTATCGAGGGAGTCAGACACCTGTAAAGTCAGCACGGCGCCATAAAGCTCTTCGACCTCAGCTTTAGCCAGAAGCGCCAACAGAAAGGGCAAACAAAGTCACTTCCAGTTTAGTTTTGTTCCTCCGGTCATGTGGGATATATCTTACCCCTGAGATCTGGGATGCTGGTACGTTTCTCCTTATCTCCTTTCTGTAGCAGGAGATGTTCCCAATGCCAAGGCCCTTACGCCCCTCCCACACCAATCCCCTGAATAACATCTCAAGTGAAGGTCAGCTCGGAGCCAGCAAATCTTCAGCCTCTGTGCTCCTTTCTGAGTGAAGGGAAAACACCTCACAGTACACACTGCACAGGGGTTCCAACACTGGGCTCTAACAGAGCCAGCTTACAGACAGCAGTTCAAAGTAAGTAATCAAGATTTCTACAAGATCACTCCATTTCCTCTGTAATTCTATAACAACAACAACAACAATAAAAAAAAAAAACTTAACAGTATTTGCTTAGCTTTGGAAAAAGCCTATTACACACTTGGAGACGGAGATGGGCACTTGAGCAAAGTAGTCCCTGCAAAGAACCACACCTTGCCCGGACCCTCCCACAGGCCTAGAGAATGAAGGAAAGCCCTGCGCTCACAGAGAGGCTAGGATGCAGCAGGCCCAGAGCCTCCTCACACGCTACCGCAGGATGCCTCCTGACTTAACATTGTAACAGGTAAAACTTTTAGGAATCTATTAATACCACAGACCACTAGTCTACTGACTGACCAAATACAGTCTGAGGCCTGCAATAGATTTTCCTGCTTTGGTTCAACCCTCACACCTCATGTTTTTACGAATGTGTTTGGAAGGTGCCTGGACTTATGACTGTGCTCTGTCACTATAAAACTTCATGAACTGTTAACACTCTGGAGCATCAATCTGTCCCAGGCTCTGGTCACTCCTATTCGGCTCATAATCTATCTCCTATCCTCTTTGAGGTGAGAGCTGTGTTTTGCTCTGATAAAAGCTAGAATCTAGGTCATGTTTTAGGTCACTGGTTTTTTTTTTTGTTTCTTGTTTGTTTGTTTTTAAAAAAAAGCACCTTACATGATATTTAAACTATGAGCACTTCTTATAGAGTCTGGCCCACTTAAAGAGCCAGGCACACATGTGGTAAGACATACACATGCAAGTAAAAAACACACATAAAATGAATCTTTCTTAAAAAAAGTTTTCCTGGTATAAGAACATGTTTTCTTTTCAATAATTCATGACAGTTAAACAAAAAGCTAGGGACAGAAAGTAGGAAGACTGAAAACATACCTTTGATATGCAAAGTAAACAACGTTAAAATTCTAGCTGCCTTTAATTCAGGAGCCCATGGTCAGGATGCTCGAACCTCCCTGGAACACCCTAGGTACCAGCTCACAAGGCACAAGAATGCAAATAATGCAAACTATGCAACCCTGACCTTGCTCATATGGCCCACCCTGGCCTGCCCATTCTCTCCATAAAGACCATAGCAAAGGCTTCTGCTGGCTCCAAGGCCTCCTGGTACATGGGTGCGTCCTGATGGCCTGGCTGCCTCTCGCAGGAACTACTAGCAATCACTCCTTTGCAATAGTTACCTCTCCTGTCCTGCTGGACTCACACACAATACCTGCATAATAATATATCCACTGAGAAGTCTCTCACAGCAGACTGAGGTGAATGGCTCAGAGGTACAAGCCTGGAACGCAGCACTATAGAAGCCTACAGAAAGAGTCCATCTAAAAAGTAAGGGGAATGGAACCTGGAATAAGAAGAGGGACCCAGGAGCATAAAGAGAGAAGCAGAGATGGTGAGAGTATGTTATTTGCATGTATGAATGTGCCAAAATAAAGCACACACAGTATTCCATATAAAGGCATCAAAAAAAAATAAAAATTTCTTAAAAAGAAAAATAATGTTCTGATTTGTAGATCACATTTGTCTAAAATCACTTTACATTTATAAAATTGATTTTCCATTTAATTTTAGAATAAATATATTTCATTTAATAAATGAAAATAAATTTTTTCCTCCCCAATCTTTCCCTGGACCACTATGTCATAAGTCAATGTACCTCCCTTGTCACCACAAAAAAGAGAGTATTAATGTCCCTCCCTCTACACCAAAGGAAGAGGGTCTGTCTCAAAGTCAGAGGAAATGCAGGAAGGGCAAAAAGTCAGCTATTATGAACTGAAATTCCCAGAAAAGAGGCACTGAGGATTTTACAAGGCTCACTGATAAGAACTTCCTGATTGTGGTGAATTGGGATGTTACAAAACCAAGGCAAAATTTTAATGACTATCCTTAGTCCATCACTGTCTACCTTCTAGATCTGACCTAACGCCTTTGCCATCAGTAGGTAAAACCTTTAGCTTCAAGCAAGAAAAAGCTAAGAAAGGGCAAAGGCAGGGAGCGCAGAGATCACCATATGAAAGAAGGCTCAGGTGGGGTGAGGCACTGGAAACCTGGGCTGCTGGCTTCCTACAGGAAACAGCAGGAAACTGTACAACACATAAATAAGGCATAAAAGGTCATGAGGGCCCCTGCCTCTTCCTCTCTTGGAGCTAGACCACCCAGGTGCAGGTAAGGCATACAATTCCAAGCCCATCTGTCTCTCTACTAAACTATCTCCTTCCAATAACTATTCATGAATCTCTGCATAACTCCTTAAAGGCACAAATAAGAGCCCTTCTGTACAAATGAGACAGCACCTGAGTATCACATGGATATTCCTGCTTCACTACCGCCCCCTACCTGCTGTCTCCACCACTACATTAGGTACATGCTTTATTCATGATTTTGTTGATGTTATTGTTCTATTACTATATAAAGTTCACATGATCCCTTCCACAGTGGAACATGCCATTCCTAGGCCATGGTCATTCATATTTGGCTTAGGCTAAACTATCTCTTATTCCCCTTGAGGTAAGAGCTGTGTTGTTTGGACAATATATTTTAAAATTCTTCACAAAGTAATAACATCAGAAAGAAAGATCCAGAATACCTTATACCTAACTTCTCCAGATTACATACAGGAGAAAGTACTACCTCCACTCTAAGAGTGGGTACCCGAGACAGCAGATTTGAAAGACCTCAACTCCGTAATTAATAGGTTGAAATCTTCATGTGCACTACACAGGAATAAACATGAGTCTAGGTTTTATTTAAAATATTTTCCTTGCTAGGGGCAGAGCTCAGTGACAGGCCTTCCAGAAATGAAGATATTCTAAAGAGACCCTTGTGTCTGTTTCAATCTGACTATCAGACTATAAAAACAAGGGGCCCCCAAAGAAATGGAGAATCTCATGCTAGGAGAAAGAAAAGGCAGCAGCCAGAGAGAGAGCTTGTTTACAGACAAAGTCAACAGTTCTCCAGGACGAGCCTGAAGCCCTGATGGAGATGGTGTGTGGACCCACAGCTTTACAGAGATAGTTTAGATGAGCACATCCACGGCCTGGATTTTCTGCATATTAATTTCAACTCAGATACTTCAATTTCAGTGTGCAACATAATTTTCTTGATTATATTTAAATATCTGTGGAGTTTAAAATAACATGGTTATTTAATTGCCAAACATAAACGTAATTTTAACTTAACCAAAATCAACTAGAAGATCCTAAAGTGAAGCAAGCGTGTTCCAGCTACAGTGACAGGAAGAGCACCACTGGACATGAGGGAAGAGTCACAAGAGGAACACATGGATTCAAAAATGTCCAAAATAACTAAGCATAACAGCTTAACAACAGCTTAATGTTTATAAACAAACTGCTCACAACATCAATGAAACACAAAATCCTCAAAAAGGGGTGAAGGGGGGCAGGGCAGGCAATTCACAAATGAGGAGCTGAAAGCAAAAAAAAAAAAAAAAAGAAAGAAAGAAAACGAGGAAAAACAAAATCAGCCTCAGAGAAGCACCAGAGGGGAGGTGGCACAGTTGGCTCTCACCGGAGGGCTAAAAACCTGTGGCCTCCCACTGACTGGAGAGAATGCCTATTGTGCTGGCAGCAAGATAAGGCCTTCCAATACTGCAGAGAACTTAATTCAGCTGAGATTGCCAAAGCCTTGGCTACTCTTCCACACTGACTCACTCAGAGCATTCTCGGAAGGTAAACAATGATGAAAATAATCTACACTGAGAGGATCACTAAACATGATTCCTGCAGTCCACTCATGCTACAGCCAGGGGCAACATGAAGGTCCAGCCCAGGAAATGCTCCACAAGAAGTGAGATTCGGAACCTATGGAAGAGCAGAGAGGACTTAAATCAAATGAGTAAACAAAGACATAAAGTCAGAGTGTGATAGACAGGATTAGCAGGATGGCAGGTTGATCTCCAAAGCATTCTAAAATGGCAAGTTGTCTCACTAGCAGGGGAAAAGTAGCAGAGACTAAACAACTGTTTGGAGTTGTGGTCAGCAGCATGCTCGCTCCCTCTTGGCCTTCTCCTCTCCCCATGGCTCCCCACCACCATCTCTCTGTTGCCAACCAATCCTGACATAGAACTCTCAGCTCCTCCAGCACCATACCGGCCTGGATGCAGCCACGATTCCTGCTATGACACTAATGGAATAAGCCTCTGAAACTGTAAGCCAGCCCCAATTAAATGTTTTCCTTGGTAAGAGTTGCAGTGGTCATAGTGTCTCTTCACAGCAATAGAACATTGAGTAATAACAGCAAAACTGGGATTTAAAATTAGTCTTCTACCATTTTGATTCTCTACTGACCGGCCGATGTTCTACTATGGAAATCTTAAACATGCACAACAACCTCTACGGCCCAGCATCCAGCCTCGTCTCTCTCTGAAACATCCCTCTATCGTGACATCCTTTTATGCCGTTTTCTGAATGAGCACTTTAAAACAAGCACTGCCTCATCTGCACATCTCAGTTTGTATCCTTACAAAGGGCTATGCACAGCTCAAATGTAAAGCTTTGACATGTTACCCCCCAAACTGTCTCAGTTTGTGACTCAGAATCAGGATTATATTAATACTATCTAACTGTTTTAAAAAGCAAGACAAACACTATCTTATTGCAAATACAAATATGCTAAACGAACACAGAAAGGATGATGAGAAAGATTCACACCTCAGGTTAACACCAGAGAGACTGGAGAGGGTCGGGGGATGACAGTTTAAATAGGTTTCTAAATGCTCCCCTGCAGCTTTAAGCAAGAATATGCATTTTTAGAAAACAGGTGGGCCTCAGACAACACAGAGCAGAGCACAGCCTGAGGCCTCAGTCTGGATGGAGATCCAAGGCAGAGAGCAACGGAGCGCAGACCCCGTGAGGCTGGCCCCTCCGCCATTCTGCCCCACACTTGTTCTTTTCTCCTGGGAAGTGTAACTATGAACATATCTATCTCAACAGCATAACTAGGACTTTTATAAGCTTTCAACCAGCGCAGCAGGGACCTCGAATTCCAGCTATGCAAAATCACGAAATGAGGCCTCTGAATGAAACATCAGCTACATGTTCTAATGTGGAGGAGACGCCCTTCTTCGCCTCTGTATTGTGTCCCATGTGCTGTGTAGGCTTTTTGGTTTGTTTAATTTGTGTATAGAGGCACATGATCCTCCATGCATGTGGAGGTCAAAGGTCAACTCTGCAGAGTCAGTTCTATCCACCTTTGATGTGTGTCCTGGAAATTAAACCCAACTCGTCATGTCTGCACAGCAAGCTACATTACCCACTGAGTCATCTTGCTAGTCCTCTGCCAACTATCACCAGCACCCCCAGAATGTGGGTGTGTGTGTGGGTGTGTGTGTGTGTGTGCGCGCGCGCGCCATGTTTCTACTTTTTATGTAGGTTAGATTCTGGAGATTGTACTCTGATTGTCAGGCCTGCATCACAAGTGGCTTTTCCCACTGAACCATCTTGCCAATACTAAACCAATAAATCTTTGCATAATAACAATCACCAATACTACCACAGAAACTGAATTTGCTAACTGCATCCTACACTGGCAATCAATCATGATCACTACTCTTAATCACTAATACAGAAACATGCCACAGGGAACAATGAGATGGATTCCACTTAGCCACCAAGATCTGAGCCCGCCAGTTCCTTTCCCAGAGCACCAAAGGTACAAATATTACATCCCATTGTTTCTATAAAAAAATTACCTGAAGAATTAAAAATTAAAATGTGTAGATCTAACAATTTTTCTTTATTATTTAACTGAAATGAATTCTACCCCTTCACCAATCTTGACATCAAAAGTTTGTTTTTCAAGAGGCTGAAACCACAGAACCACTCAAGGCCTAGCTGGCTACATAGTGAGTCCAGGCTACCCTAAGAAACTTACTATGACCCTGTCTCAAAACAAAACATAAAAAGAGGGCAGGGGCTATAGCTCAGAGGTAGCCCAGAAGAGACCCTAAGTTCAATTACCAGCATCACAAATAAAGGAAAACTACAGTTCATCTTTTCAATTGAAAACACCCATACCTGGAAGAGGAGGGGACAGTGCTGACAACATATACATGTAGCAACCTTTCCGTTCTAAGTCACGGAACGTCCAAATAAAAGAAGTACGTTTTCTTGGGTTCAGAAATGAACTGTCGCCCACAGAAATGTGCCTGAAGCACTATGGGCTCCACTGCCATGTTCCATGCTCTGCAGACACCTCTGCAAGGACCTCTCAGAGCGCCCCAGTGGCCCTTCACCTGCACAGTTCACTCCTGGAGGAGCAGCCCAGAAACAGCGGAACCAGAAACAGTGCGATTCACCTCATCAGGGAGCCCCAGTCGAGGTGGCAAAGCCCACGGTAGGTTTTAAAAGGTACCTAAGTGCTGTGGGGAATGGGCAGCTATGAGCCAGAGCATTCCCACAGCATTCCTGCATACTTGAGCCCGAGGCCATCATGTTCCCAAATTACAAGTTCATTTTAGTTATCATTCTTTTACTTAGCCGTCATTTGTAGGTATTTCTTTTCTTTCTATATAAAAACATTTTTAGTTCGTAGATAAATGTCTCAGGTCACCACTAATATTATTCATTTACTCTGCCATAATTAACACAAACAGCCAAATTATCAGAAAGTTCAAAACAAGTGAACTCAAAAACACAAATGTAGACTGGTGGGGCCCACAGGAAGGCTCGGCGTGTAAGGGTGCTGGCTTGCAAGCCTGAGCACCGCAGTTTGATACTTGGATCCCATGCAGTGGAAGGAGGTAACTACATGAGGTCCTCCCCTTCATCGTGTCTACACTTGTTCGTTTCTCCTCTGACTACGAAGCTATCTCAGCAGCATGGCGAGGAAGCTCATGAACAGGAATCCCTCCATCCAGCCGGATCACCAGGGAAGAGCACCTGGACTGTGCAACTCCGAGAACACAGCTCTCCACTGGCTCTCTCATAGGCTGCTCAGTTACAGCAACAGAGACCTCACACAGTGAAGGGAAAGAACAGATTCCCCTCCGAACTGTCCTCTGATCCCTAAATATGGACTGTGGCACATGAGCCTCTCTCCACATAGATAGATAGATAGATAGATAGATAGATAGATAGATAGATAGACAGACAGACAGACAGAGAGAAAACCGTGAAGAATACATTTTGAAAGAACCTTGATTAGTAGTAGTTACAGAAACAAAGGATGCTAAAGGGCTGATGATGAGTTAAGGGATTTCTTCTGGAGTAAAAAAAAAAAATATTCTAGAGTCAGTGTTGATGGCCACCCAACTTTGAGAACATACTAACTGTGCTTCATAATTCTTGTATTAAAGTAATCATTATCACAACAAATACACAAATCCAAGAAGGTTGAACAAAAGATATATCAAGAAGGTAGTATTAAAAAACGTTTTAAACGTCTCCAACATTATTACATACTCGATGTCTTCTAATTCTAGACACAGAAGCTAAGGAGAACCATCTCCTCATTGAAGAGACACAGGAGGAGAAAGGACAGGCTTTCCCCTCTCTAGATACAAAATGAGTTTATATGCTTCAACTCGGGGCTAAAGGTAGGTGTGCTGTAGGATGGAGTGCGGAATCCAGGGGCCTCTCTGAAGACAGACACCATTGGCCTAGACTTCCTTGTCCTCACTGGACAACTCGTTAACAAAGCAATCCTACCCCAGCAAGACTGACAGGAAGACAGGAAAGAAAAACAATGTACAAATCCCAGGGAATATTAGAAGTCTACAGCTATTTATTCAAATAACAACACACTTATAAACACCTCAACAAAAATGTTGAGAAATAAAACCAAGGAAATATTACTGAGATATTCATAATCCACACATTAGTGAAAAAAGACACTGCCCTAGCATATAGTCTGATATAAAAATAAAGTTTCATTTGTTTCAACTTGTCAGGAATTTAAGATGAAATAAGGCACTATTTCCTGCTGACAAAACAACAGTAAACAGGCATGCCAAAATCAATGGGCGTTTCCCCAGAAGGTCAAGGAATCAACCATCAGCTTAAATTGGTTTATGTTATTAAAATGGTTAAACATGGCAGATGTCACCTAACTCCCAGATCCTTTTACATGACCATAGTTGGACTAATTCAATCCAAATTCTGAATAATAGCTTTCCCAATTTCTAAAAATATATCAACTTTGTTCGCTATCTTACAATTTCTGCTTTATTTGTCTAGCTCCATCTCAAAAGAAATTTCAAGGCCATACATCTTGACATAGTGAAAGGCAATAATCACAGCACTCAGCAGTGCTGTTAACATTTCTGAGCCCCAGGGGATTACACAGGCAGATGCTGAGGAGAGTGCTTGTCTGAGAGGCCAGGGCAGCTCAGCCTGCAGTGCAGCTGTGAGAGGCTGAAGCTGCTAGCAGTGCAGTCAAACTTAGGAAAAACCCTGAGCACAATTCCGGCATCCGAAATAAATTAAAGTAAACAGTATTGCTCTCTCTCTCTCTCTCTCATCCACCCTGTTAGCAGCCTCTCCGCAGAGCTGGAGACCACACACTCGGACCACACAGCGCCAGTCCAGCTCACTCGCACGCAACATCTACAAGCTGTCACTCTGCAGATGGGGGAGCACAGGGGGGTGGGGAGATCTAGAAGGATGAGGGAAAGGGAGGGGAGGGGAGCAGGGAAGGAGATGGAAGAGGTCCCTGCACAGAGAGCTGGAGTTTGGTGTGGGCTGGGGGGGGAGGGGGGGAGGTCCATAGCCCTCCTTGAGAAAACAAGGCTCTATGTAGTCTTGACCTGGACTCCCCCACACCAATTTAGTAGCTGATGAAGGATTAACAAAGCATCCATTTAACATCAATTAACCTCCTATCCATCACAAGTCAAAAGAGAAAATCACTACTATAAAAGCCTATCATTAAAATAAAGCCAAGAGGCCCATCTTTTCTTTGAATTTATACTGTGTAACTGTCTTTTCTTTACGAATTTGTATTAGACAGGTTATTCAGTCTCTCTCTTCACCATTAATGGTACAGACTAAAAGATTTTTGGATCAGAGATTGGTGTGTGTGTGTGTGTCCATGCTGATGTGTGCAGGTGTCCTCACCCATGCATGTGTGTGGAGAGCAGGTCAGTCAGATATCTTCTCTTGCTATCTACCTTTTTTGGTCTTTCAGAGTCTCTCTCCCCTGCACTTCAGGTGGGGCTCACCATTTGGTAGGCTGGCTGCTGGCTCCAGGTATCTGCCTGGAATGAGAGATGCCAGACATGGGTGATAGAGATCCGAACTCAGGTCCTCAGTCAGCAAAGCAAAGCAAACACCTGACCCACTAAGCCAGCTCCCTGGCCTTGAAATCAGAAACCTAATTTCATAATTTTCCCTTATTGCATTGAAGCATAAACTTAATTTTCCAAAATATTTATTAGTACAATAAAAGAAAGTAAATTGCCTTTTATAGAATTTCAGGTTAAAAGTACATTTTAAAATTAATTGGTAGAAATAATATTAGGAAAAAGGCAGAAAATTCAATTATTACCAAGGAGTTCTAAGATCAAATAAATAAATAACCCTCGAGAATAATCTTTTTCCTCAGGCCTCAATGCAAAGCCATAATTAACAAAAACAAAAACAAACTCAAACCTGAAAGGAGCTCGAGAGCCCGAACTTCACTGCAGCGGTGCCTGCTCAGAGCGGCCTCGCCTCACAGTCTGCAGAAAAGCAGGCTGGGCGGGCAGAGCCTCCTCCCCGGCCTTCCCTGCCCTCTCCTTAGAATTCACTTCCTTCTTTACCTCCAAAAATGAAAAGTAACTGAAATATGTTTTCTATGGTTTTAATAAAAATATGAGTGTTTACATCCTAGTCCGTTATAAGAAAAAAATATAGTAATCACATGACATAATTAGGGATTATATTATAGTAAATAGCATAGTAAAGGAATGGCGCATAATTTCTATTTGTTTTTCTATTTTATCTCATGTCTCTGTTCATAGATGAGAAAACTATGGCCTTCTGCTACCCTTGGACATGAGCAATGAGGGAAGCAAATGTGCCGGAGGCCACTAGGAAGCAACATTGACCAGAAGGGAAACAGCACGTGGGCAAAGTCTGAGAAGGCCTTCCATACTCCTGCATAGCTCACCTATACATAAATCCTGGATTACCCAGCTACTCTCTTAAAACAAGCATGGACTCCGAGAAGAGCCGCTCAGAATGATCCTTGTTCCCCGGAAACAAACAGCATTGCAGCTCAGCCCCGTCCCACACTGGACAGCCAACGGCTGGACTCTAAAGCTGGCTGGTCCTCAACGCACTAGATGCTGACGAACTGTCCGCAATGGAATCACACTACTTAGGGAAAGGAAAAGGGAAAGGTGCCTTCACATAAAAATACGATCACTCAGAAATATTTGCAAAGTGCACACCACAATCCCTTCTTAGATCCACATGAAACAATTAAACTTAATTCCTGGTATATTTAAAATTGAATTTTTCAGAAAAAGAAGTTCACTAAAAGTCAAACCACCTACAAAAGGTGATTAGGTCATTAAGAGGATTTGGGCTACAAAGAAAAAAGCTCACCTGGAACCTCAGCAGGTTCATGTCCTCAGCATGGGGAGGGTGCTAAAGGTAAGCTTGGATGTAAAAAGGTTTCTTCAATCAAAGCACTCATTTAGAGATCGCTCTGTCCCGGGTATTACAGTGGACAGGGGTAACAGTGAAAGATCGGGAGACCGAGACTGACCATGGCCTTGAGCAGGGTCACGGCACTGGGATAGCTCAACAGAAAGGGAATATCAGCAAATATATTTTTTTAAATATGACTGGGAAGGGAAGAAGTACAGAAAGAAATAAACAAGATTCTGAGGTCAAGAGAGGGCTGTATTTCTTCCTGCAGGGGCCCTTCTTGTTGCTGCCTCTAAGCATACAGAAAGGAAAGAGCCGTTATGTTAGCAAGACAAGAAAGACAGTCAAGGCAGACGTGGCTCCACTCCCTAGCCAGGCACGGTGATGAGGTGCATCTCTGACCTTAACTGGAAAAGACACTGTCTTGGTACAAAGACCACGGGATTCTACTCAGACAGTTCCATTTTTCTAAAGCAGGTGGCAAGATCACCTACTAGAGAGTAGATGTGAATGGATGAGCAGTTTGGAAAGCCTGAAAATGCTCAAATAGATTTTGCATAGAACGTGGTTAATAATCTAGAATATTCCTTAAGGGCCCCCTTGAAAGGTACTACTCCCTGCCTGCAACCCTCAACAGCATCTACATCCATCCCCCTCTGTAACTTTTGTTTCTCTCTAAGCCTCACCATCTTTTAGATAACCACACCTCCTCAAACAGTCCCCTCATTAAAGTCTCATTCGAACCATCTGGCATGGATTCCGGTCCTGCAGAGCCCTAACTTACACACACATACATCATGTCACTCATGTGGGGCTTTCATTACGATGAAACTACAGCCAAATAACTCAGTCTATTTATCTTGCTTTCTCACTCGGTAAAGTTATATTGAATGCAATCATATAACTTCCAAAGTCACAGAATTTAAAACCAAAAATGACCTTTAAAGAGAAAGAAAGAGAGAGGGAAGGGAGGGAGGGAGGGAGGGAGGGAAAGAAAAAGAGAAAGGAAAGAAGGAAGGAAGGAAAGAAGGAAGGAAAGGAGGGAGGGAGGAGGGGGGAGGGGGAGGCAGGCAGGCAAACCATTAAAGCTTCCAGAGGAACCTGCTTCCAAAGCAAGGAAGTGCCTACAGTTCTGAGTACTTGGATCCACCCTAAGAAGTCAATTTTCTCATCAATTAACTTAACTCTGTGCGTTGGTGGCGTTGGTGGCGCACGCCTTTAATCCCAGCACTTGGGAGGCAGAGACAGGTGGATTTCTGAGTTGGAGGCCAGCCTGGGCTACAGAGTGAGTTCCAGGACAGCCAGGGCTACACAGAGAAACCCTGTCTCGAAAAAACAAACAAAACAAAACAAAACAAAACAAAACTTAACTCTGTAGGTTGAGGAGAACAAAATACTCTAAAAAACAAAAACTAAATGAGTGACCCACCCCAGTTGTAATTGCCACCAACAGTATTGAGGTTAAGAATATTCGGAGAGCTTTCTTGATGACCAGGTGTTATTGGGGGGGTGGCTGTCTAACAAGTCAGTTCCAAATGCTGTTCTTGACCGAAGCCCTCAGGTAACAGAGAGCACTGTCCACCTTGCTCACTGTGTACTCAGGGGCAGCCCAAATTACGTCCATGCTCAAAGACCTTTCCTGGCTTTCTGGACTCCTCAAAGCTTTCCCTCTCGCTCGATCCCATAAGACCCTTTCTTCTCTGAACCCCCATTACTACAGTTTGGTTCAAGCTATTTTTTGAGGGACAAAAATACTTCTTCTGAATCCAGGCTGATGTCCTTATGAATCTCTAAGTCATATGCTAAAACTGGGAGATACAGGGACGACAGGAACTCCTCCCAGTATCAGGTGAGTTTCCTTGATAACTCACAGCACCTAATACTCAAGACATAAGACAAATACTAAATGATCACATGAGTCACAGAAGTGCAAATTTTCTTTTTGTTCTTAAAGATTTATTTATTCATATCTGTACACTGTAGCTGTCTTCAGACACTTCCTTCTCTCTCTGGCCCCACTTGCTCCCACCCAGAGATTTATTTATTTATTATACATAAGTACACTGTGGCTGTCTTCAGTAGCTGTCGTCAGACACCCCAGAAGAGAACATCAGATTTCATTACAGATGGTTGTGAGCCAACATGTGGTTGCTGGGATTTGAACTCAGGACCTTTGGAAGAGCAGTCAATGCCCTTAACCACTGAGCCATCTCTCCAGCCCATGAAGTGCAAAATTTTCAATGCCCAAAGATTGAGATAATCAAATCTATGATGTTCTTGTCCTTGGTGTTTATAGAATGAAGCATTTGTATTTGTCTTGGCTTTGAGAAGGGGTAACATTTGGTGCCCAGGCTGATCTTTTTTTTTTTACTCAGCATCCTCCTGCATCAGCATCCCCAGTGCTGAGAATACAGGGACACTACACACTGAAATAATCGGATTTTATACAGTCTCTGAATACACAAAAAGGGAACCTAAGGCTCGAAGATGCTGAGTAACGCTGCTGTGGTGGTGCAGCTGGCTGGCGGGTGCACATGGAGAACTAAAGGGTTGCTTTAATTCCTACACCAAAATAAATTTTACTTTAATATCCAAATTGAGATCAAAAAAGTCTATGTGTGTATTCACAGCTTCGAAATTCCCAATGTCTGTACAGTTAGGTGAAGTTTCCCCATCTGTACCATCTATTCAACAAAAAACACACGGTAAAGTGTTTGATTACAGTGAATAGGCCCCACCATTCCAGCTCTGCCGGCAGTCAAGGGGGTGCACATCTAGACTCCCCAGAGTTTATCATTCAATACTTCCTCATACTGCTTAGTAATCAAAGTTATTTCCCACTGCATTCAATCTCACAATTGCCTACTTTAGCACTGGCCTAAAACTCATCTACTAGATGAACATTAACATAGTATGTGTACTGTGCAGTAGGCATTCCTAGGAGCCTGGGCCTGATAAAGTTGAGTACAGAAAAGCCAGGCAGACAGTGGTGTGAGTCTTGGCACTGAGGAAACTGTGGTATGAGGATCACGTCAGTCAAGTTCAAGATCAACCTGAGCACAGTGAACCTGACCATCGCAAAGAAAGAAGAGTAAACCAGAAAGTGTGTGGAAAGGTAACGGAGAGACAAGTGCGTCCCTAGCATTTCCTACGTGGTAAGATCCTGCCTGCCGTTGCTATACACTTAGAGATTCGATTCAATACCAAGTCTCTTATCAGAATGCAGATTCTTAAACTGTGGGTGGCAATCCTGTAGGCTATACAGGGTCATGTAACAACGCAGAGGTAGAGGGGGAAAAAAGTGAAATAAAGTCTTCTGAACACATGGCATCAAAAATGAATTTAAAAAATTAGCTTCACAGTGGATCAAAGGTGTTAGTTACTAGCAATACTCAATCCAACTTTATCCCAGCCTGGGTTCTGAACTTTCTGCAGGCGTTCCCATGCCATGAATTACCCAAGAGTATTAAACCCAAACACTACGATTCAGCTTCACATTACTATATGTTACAGTTGTTTTCACTGTATGTTACAATTTGAATAGAAAATATCTCTTATAGGCTCAAAACCTCCTAGTTTTGAAAGCTCTCAGATGGAGAGCCTCTTGGTGAAGATTAGTCACTAGGGGGTGGGGACTTGAGGTTTTAGAGCCCAGCCCACATCCGGACTTCCCCCCTGCTTCCGGTTCCTGAGGTGTCTGTCCCAGGGCACAGTCCTGCCACCATGGAGTAGCCTCCCCAGCATGGGCTGTAGAACTCCAATCTATAAACCAGATAAGCCCTTCTTCCCTTAAATCGCTTGGCAGGGACTCAGTTACAGCAACGAGAAACTAACACACTATATATATACACATACATGTGTGTGTGTGTGTATATATATATGTATATATGTATATATATATATATATATATATATATATATATAATGTTCTGTTCTTAAAGAAGAAAAATGGTTTTATTACAGAAAGCAAAGACTATACACATTTTCCCTACTGGCATTCCTCAGCATGCAATCAAGTGATTCATGTTGTGTCAGAATTTTAATTTGAAAAACTGCTGTTTAAGTTGCTGATTTGAAGTTCTAAAAGATGACCAATGAATTTTGCTTGGGAGTAAGGGCAAATTTGCAAGTTTCCAAAATGTTCCTAACTGTACTTCTACCATTTTGTACAATGGATTCATATGTAGAAATGTTCTTAGTGCTGATGATTAGAAAATTAAAATAATCAATCAGCTCTGAAAAGCACTGAAGATGCTCAGTGCCCCGTAGTTACAAATATTAAACCAAGACTTAACTATTTATGTAAAAAGAACTGAAGTGTCCAACTCTAGGCTTACCATTTTTTAATAAATGGTAAGTTTACATGTATACAAAACTTGTCTTAAAATAAAATTGCTTTGTGATTTACAGTTAGGCAATGAATACGTTGTCTACCTATTTTATAAACTTACATATAGTCATGAAAATTCTTTGTTAAGTTTTAAGTGGCAAAAACTGAAGAAGCCCCGTACTAGAATACAGCCTTTACAAATGTTTTGGATGCAATCTTAAAGGTATCACCTTTTGGAAAGTAATAGTTCCAAATGTCTGGTACAGTAAATTAAATAATTGAGAAAGGGGGGGGGGAAGGGACTACTTTCTAATGACTCCAACTATTGTTTCCAACAAACGAAGGTTCCCCTGCTTAAAAATACTGTCTGCTGAGTCAAGCAAAGAGAACAGGTAAGAAGCAAGCACACATCAGCGTCTTTCTATCACCTTTCGAATCACAAATTTTTCACATTTAGATCATTCTTGTTTTGATTTTCAGTTCCTTGCCGCTGGGGGAATCTGCTACCAAGCCTGGGCCATCACATGCTAAGCTTTATAAACAAAGTCTTAATATGCGTTAGTAGAGAGATGACCAGTGGCTATCAGGGTTTTTTTTTAGTATAAGGCATCCAAATGGCCTAATGGAGGTGTGGCTGAACATGCACTTGCTGCTCCCAGAGTAGTAAAGAAACCATTCAAGCTTCCCACCCGCGTTAGCACGGAGGTGGTGGTGGGGGTGAGCAGATTAAAAACAGACCCTGCATACCGGCCGCTCCTCCGGGTCCAGCCCGGCGGCCTGCGCGGAGGCGGGTGAGGAGGCTCGGCCCGCGGCTCCTACACTCAGCCCCGCACCCCGGGTCCCTCGCCGCGTCTTCCTAGGTCGCCCAGCCCCGACGGTCCCGTGCCACGGAGTTCTACTCCGGACCCGGGGCGTCCTCAGTCCGGACTCAACACTCACCTGCAGCTAGCTTGCAGGCGGCGTCAGGTCCCGTCCAACCCGCTCCGGGTCGCAGCAGCCAGCCGTAGGGCCGCACTTCCGCACGCCGCGAGCGCCGAGCGCGTCGATCCGCCGCCTAGCCGAGCGCCGAGTCCTGGATGGACAGCCTCTTCCCAAAGGGGAAGGAGAAGGAGGACGGGACTAAAGGAAAGGGACGTTAGACCGCAGCATCGACGGGTTGGAAATGGAGAGGGAGGGAAGAAAGGGGAAAGGGGGAAGGAGGAGGAGAGAAGGGTAGAGAGGTGGAAAGGAGAAGAGGAATTGATGGGAAAGGGGAAAAAGAAGGAGGGGAGCAGAAAGGAGAAGAGGGAGAAAGTGGAAGGGTGGAATTCAGAGAGGAAAAAGAGGGGAGGGATAAAGAGGGTACAGTGGGTTAGGGTCACAGTAGATGTTACCCCAAGAGTCCACAGGGGTCAGGGATCAGCACCAGGTCAAGAAGCAAACCTCAGTCAAAGGACTGCATCTAGCCAGGAGTGCCCGCCTTATTAAGGAATCTCACAGTCAGAGCTTTGGGGTTCTAAGGGTCTGATGGAAAATCGATTTGCAAACTCACAAGACCCCCATATTATAAATGACTTCTATCTACAGCCCAGAAGCCCTAAGCTTTGAATGTACCCTCCCGTGGGTTGGGCTCTGGAGATGGCCTGCTGCACTAAAGCAAGTATTCCTCTGTGACTTCTGTAGCTGTCCAGGTGACAAAGGACAGTGATCTCCAGCAGAGGACAATGGCAGAAGCACAGAACAGGGGTCTACTTGTGGTTGTGTTACCATGACAATGGACAGAAATAGCTACAGGGTGCCCATTATCTAAGACCAGTAACAGCCTAACCTTTCTAATGCTGAGACCCTTTAATACAGTTGTTGTGGTGACCCCACCACCACCATAAAATTATTTTGTTACTTCATAACAGTAATTGTACTACTGTTATGAATGCAATGTAAATATCTGTTTTCTGATGTTCTTAGACAACCCCTGTGAAAAAATCATTCTCCCAGAGGGGTTGGGAGCCACTGGCCTAAACTATCTTTTTTTTTCCAAATATTTTTATTTGCTGTTATGCATTCATTCAGTCCATACACTGAAGACGGTGCTATACGGATACTATGAATTAAGAGATATCATATGGCTTCATTTTTCTCTCCTATTTGTGAGAAGATATGGCAAAGTGTTTCCAGAACCATCCATTTTGAAGAACAAGGGAACACTCTTTATATGTGAGGGAGAGATTTGGCAACAGAGGTCCTAAGGAAATACTGTAAGAAATCTCTAGTGGTCACGCAGCCTTTCAGTGAAACAAAACCCTTCGGGTCTCGGTGACATGCCATTTGTCAGGTAAGTCTGCCATTAAAGCCAGAATGGTGGCTCTTGAGAACTCACAGAGTTTTTCATGGATCAAAAAAATAATAATAATAAATATGCTATACCAGTGAAACAGAAACACTCAGAAGAGGAAAGAGACTATTTTGTTACTACAAAGAACACTGGTGCAATTATCTTTATTTTTCCCCCTCCTCAAGTTTCTGGTCCTAACCCTGAAGCCAACTAGCAAACACTGGTGCAGAAGTTGCCAGAAAATAAAATTGTTAAACCTAAAATTGCTATGGTAGCTGCTGAGGCAATTACAAATCATTGTATAGGCTTATGTTTTCAACACTTTCAGACTTCATTAGAACTAAGAAGAAGGATTTTGACTCGGTACTCCCTGGTCTATCCAAAACAGTCTTTGGAAACACCAGGAGACACCTGCTAGGCAGCTTGGATAATTTATGTATCTGTTTTGCCTTACATCAGTACCTTAAGAACTCAGTACTGCATGGCATTTTGGTTTGAAAGGGGCCATACTTAGCTAGTGTGCAACCTAACTCTGGACACAACTGTAAAGATGCCATCTCTTAAGGCTCCTTTTTAGCAGAAGCTAATGATCAGTCATCCTTGCTGTGGCATTCCTGCCATGTCGCCTTCCCATACATCCCCAGCTCCCCTTCCAGGTAACCCATTCGATGTAACTGTGGGCAGTTACACCACAGAGACCCACTATGACAATGACTCAGTCCATCAGGCTGGCCATCCATAAGACCAATAGCCATAGCCTGTCAGCAGAGTACCAGCCTTTTCATTTACTCTCTTGTCCTATGCCTGAACTTCCCCAGAGAAGGAATTTTGTGTGCTGCACAAAATGGAGGTTGGATGAAATGCCAAGATTCAAGTGTTCGCTATGGTAACCCCAGAGCTCTGGGGAGAGGTCTATTTCTAGCCATCTACTTCAAAATCTGCTAAACGGCCAAGCAAAAAGGAAAAAGAAAGCAATTTTTGATAAACAAAATTTGACAATATAGTGACAGCTGACAAGCTCTAAGCAAATACCACCAGCTCGGACATCCTTCAGGTTCAAAGCTACAGAGAGGATTTGAAAGCCTGCAAGGCTATCACACAAGCCGAGCTCTTTCAACAATTCCTTAGCCATGGTTCTTGGTTTAGGAAACCCTTTGATTCATATTCCTTTTCCCTTGTTTTAACTACTGTGTGCTCCTAGCAACTGCCTCAATATGAACTTAGCAATCTTCATTTCTCACTGGCTCCCAGGTCTCAGTGTGAAAAGTCTTCAACCAAGTCATATGTCTCTGATCAACTTTACAGTGAAATGGAGCCCCCATGGGCTTTTTATTTACTTGAAATTTGCATATTTCAATTTGAAAATTGTAAATAAACCTGGCTCTAAAGAAGAGGCATGGTGTTACTGTTACCCCAGCCATATGGCTCTTACTGCCATCCAGTGCAATAGTGCAGATGTGCCGAACACCTGTGTTTATATCTGGGCGTCTCTGGTGGTAGGTTGTGTCTGTAGGTGGTCCACGAGGGAGCGAAGAAATTGAGGAAAGGCTCTCTCTGCCAAAGATATACGAGAGCCACATAGCCTGGAAAAAAAGGAACTGGGTCAGAATGTGGGAAGGGCTCAGTTAGCATCCCAGGATGCTCTCTAATTCCTGCTCAGTCCCCAGAGGGCAGAAATAATCAAATGCTGTGATTATATGTGAATAGGAATTAAGATTCCTTTGGATCCTAAATAGGGGGTTTCTAACTAAATGTATGGTTTCATTTTAGTTACTTTTAGTTTTTCTTATTTTGTTTTTGCTGTCATTGTTTTTGAAAGAGCCTCACTGTATTGCCCTGACTGGCTTTGAAATTCCCTGCCTCTGCCTCGAAAAGTGCTGGAATTGCAGGGGTGTCCTTTCACACATAGCTTCTAATTTAGTTTAGATTGCTAGCTAGGAGTAGGTGACTCTGTGTGTGTGTGTGTGTGTGTGTGTGTGTGTGTGTGTGTGTGTCTGGGTGGGGTGTGTCTCTGTGTGTGAGAGTCTGTGTATGTGTCTGTGAGTGTGTGAGTCTAAGTATGTGTCTGTAAGTCTATGTGTGTGTCTGTGAGTGTAAGAACCTGTGTGTGAATGTGTGTGTGTGTGTGTGTGTGTGTGTGTGTGTGTGTGATATTAGATAGTTTGGATTTTTTTTAACTTCGAAACAGGTATACCTGTTCAGTTTGAAAAAAATAAATTAATACAATGTCAGTGGCCATAGGACTGACATAGAAAATGGCATCCTTCCCCCACTTCCTCCCAGTTCATTCCGTGAGGGTAGTAGTACATGAAGATGAAGGTCCCAGCCGGTGTTACTGGCTTCCATTTTGTAGCTCAGCTGCCAAGGTCTGTTCTCCCACTGGGATCAGAAGTATCAACTGTGGCGTCTTGAATCAACTTGAATCTTGCCACCCTCCTGGAGGAAGGCTTCCCTCTGTCCAGGGTGTCAGCTTGCATACAGTTTGACAATGCAGATCTCATTTTTCAAAACTTGCAATATGACAAAAATTTTATCCCAGTCCTGTCAGTCCATGATGGTGTTTCCCTATGTTTTGCAGGACTCCCCTAAAGTGTAAGGCTCAGAAGCAGGACACCAGCTCTGTTGCTCAGCGCATGAGAAGCTATGTCAAAAGGAAGCTGGGCCTTACCTACTCAGGATGTCTTCATCCTCAACCCTCTATCCTGTACACGAGGAAGCAGCCCATTGCCAGCCAGTGTGTCTTTACAGTTCTGGGATCCTAAGACATAAAGAGCACACGCACAAATAAACACTGGGAAGCGTTTCCACGCCACACAGACTCTCCACTTTCACCAAGTGAAACCTTTGCTGGTCCCAGCTGCACCCTTGTAACAAAGACACTTAGCCAGGAGGGTTGAGAAGTATTTCACTTTTCACTGCTACTGAAAAGAAACACTCAAAGCATTCAACAGCAAATTACGATGAGAAACAAAATATCCACAGAAGAAGAGAAAAAAAAATCAAGAACTAACTATAGCACTATTGATTAAAAGAAAAATTACATTGAAAATCCAAAACCTACTTTCTGGTTCCTATGTGATGTAACTCCTGAGTCTTTGACCTTTGGAAAATTCCAGTTAATCTCGTTTTTAAAGTTGGTTGGAGAGGAGAAAGCCTGAAGTGCTTTAAGCCCTGAAATCTCACAAGTAGGTTTCGGCAACAACTCTGTGAAGGAGTTTTGGCAGAGCCTCAAAACTCTCTCATCTGGCACCTCTGTCTGGCCATCTGGGCAGAATGGGGCATATGGGTGGTGTTAGTGTAGTTTTTCCAAATAATTCTGTACACCATAGTAGTGGGTCCCACTAATTACTCTGCTGTTCAATTGAAGGGTGGGGTTCCCCCCAGAGGCTTTGTTCTATGACTTGGTTACCTATAACACATCCATTTTAAGCAGAACTTTGAGGCGGCTCCCTCGGCCTCTCGGTTTCTATAATCCTCTGCTGCCTGGTCCTCAATCACTTCCCCACCTCCCTGTTAGCCTCCCACCCTGGAAATAATTACTGTGCTAAGGTACAATCATTGCAAGGCATTTTGCAGGCTAACCATGAAGTAAAGTAATGAAAGAAATAATATAATGATAAATATGTGAGCTGTATTTTCAGTTTTTCATCTTTATTGAATATCTGCTTTTTCCATTAAGTAATTCTTCCTACGCTTGACCGTATTGTTCAGACCTTGGATGTTTGGGCTATGCTTCAGAGTGTGATGCATACCCATCCCACTATCGGTTAGAAATGGAGATGAGCGCACAAACGTGAATGTTATGCTTCCTTCAGATGAACAATAGCTTTCCCAGACCCTATGGACACGTGAGCATTCTTATAAAGTTTCATTTAAAAACAAAGATAGTTAAAATTAATATCTGCAGAAGATATACCCTTGGTAGCTGATAAGCCTCATGGAAACTTCATTTGAGGAAAAAATAATTTTTTTTTTATTTTTGTGATTGCTACTTGCTCCATCATGTAATTTTCTGCTTCAGATCTGTTTTAACTCTGATTGTTACTGCTGCTAAGTGGCTCCGATTTGCAAGCATGCATTTGTTTAGAACACACTCAGAAGGAACTTTGCCTTTCTTTCTTTCTTTCTCTCTTTCTTTCTTTCTTTCTTTCTTTCCTTCCTTCCTTCCTCCCTTCTTTCCTTTTTTCTTTCCTTCCTTCTTTCCTTCTTTCTTTCTTTCTTTCTTTCTTTCTTTCTTTCTTTCTTTCTTGGAAAATCAGTTTTGAACGGAAATTCCTAGACCTTGGTTACAGTTCCAGCGTCCTATAAAGTTCAATTCCTTTCAGCTGCCTGATGGAAAAATGACTAGCCATGGTGGGACAAGTCAACATGCTGATAAATAGTCCAGAAAATAATAGTAAGCACCATGCAGCTCCCCAGGCACTTGGTATACATGAATAGGCTGATAACCACGGGCTCTGCGGTTGCCAGAGTAATATCGTATTTATCTTTTCCAGTAAATATAGTCTCAAGCCAGAAACTCTGTAAGTCAAGTAGAATATGAGTCAAAGGCATAAAGACACCAAATGCAGTGCTCTGTCTGCCCTGCCCTCCACATGGGTCTTGGCCTGTTTGAAGAGAAATAAAATACCAATTAATTCTTGAAGTGTTCCGGGATCCTTCTCCAGCACGAGATCAGTCAGCTTCCCACATCACAGAGACAGGGGACCTATGACATACTTAGTTGATGGTCTACAGTTTCAGAATTTCCACAGTGTTTTCCTTAATGATTTGTAACACAATAACCTTTCCCTTGAAAGGTATCTGCTTCTAGCTGATTCTTCCAGGAAGCACTTTATCACACCCTCACAAAAACAGAACAAAACAATCAAACAAAAAATAAAACTTTTTTTTGTACAAAATATAAACTTTCCAGTCACTAAATCAAAGAGATCTTCATTACGTACACATTGCAGTGATTCAAATCCAACTCTGTTCATGTCCAAGAAGAGGGACAGAGACATTTTGTTTTGTTTGTTTTGTTTTGTTTTTCAAGGCAGGGTTTAGGTGTGTCCTGGCGGTTCTAGAACTCACTCCAAAGAACACACTGGCCTCAAACTCAGAGAGAACCTCCTGCCTCTTCTCGTGAGTGATGGGATTAAAGGTGTGCACCACCAGCACAGATCCTGAGACCTCTTATATGAATGGCATTGTTTATTTTCTACGCATTAGCTCTTACTCTCTGTATATTAAGCCAATCTTCCATCAAGACAGGGAACTGCAAATAATAACTGTAATAATTTCCCTGGACAAAATCTTGGGTATCAGGAGAAAATAAATGAAAATTTTATTTGCTTTGTTTGTTTGTTTATGATCAAATTTTGTTGTTTGGTCACTGTTTACTACTGGGGCTGGCTGATACAAATCAGTTTGCTTTATGAAAAAATTTAGAGGAAAATCTTTGACAACTCAGATAATAGCCACCGAAACACTGAAGAATCTGCTTGTTTTTCAGGCATGTTTAAGTTAGCAAGTTTTGTGCGGAACCAAAAAAAGGACCACAGTGTTGACTACGTTCATGTGAAAACTTAATTATGTAAGAAGGATTGGAAGGTGGAAATTATTCCACGCAGAGGCCACTGTCACAATTAATCTCTTTACAAAGGGTCTTTATTACTTTAAGATGTTGAATGTCCCATAGCCATCAGTCTTCAAGATTTTCAACATGAATCTATTCACAGGCTTGTTGAAACACAAAAAGAGAAACATTTGAAGTAGATATAGATGTTGCTCAATATTAGAAGACTTGCCTTAGCACCTCCGTGCTTGTGATTCCACTAATGGCACTACAAAAATCAAAGTAATTTCCCTTAAAAAAAGAAAAGCAAGATTGGTACATATAACATCACAACAAATCATTCTGTTAAATATACACTCTAATGACTATCTGTTAAATGTACGCTATAATGACTATTTTTGTAAATTGGTAACAGGCTATTCAAATATATTTTAGAACTGCATGTAGATGCTGAGAATCTAAGACCTGCCCAGTGTGTTGGTTCACACTTGTAGTCCCAGCACTTGGAAGACTGAAGTACTGAGGCAGAAGAATTACTACGAGCTCAAGGCCAGCTTGGTATTCAGAGCTCTAGATC
This sequence comes from Apodemus agrarius, assembly GCA_964023405.1. Classification (NCBI taxonomy): domain Eukaryota; kingdom Metazoa; phylum Chordata; class Mammalia; order Rodentia; family Muridae; genus Apodemus; species Apodemus agrarius. The sequence goes on along the minus strand of OZ030019.1, from coordinate 32,334,306 downwards.
AGTCTACACTGAAGAGTGAGACCGTGTGTCAAAAATAAAACAAGAAGTAATAGTTTCATATCAATTGATTTAAACTTAGCAAAACTGTGATGCACTTCATGACATTTAAAGAACCTACGTGATTTAGGACCCTCACATTTCTTCAGAGAATTATGTCATAGAATCAAAGCCTTCTCCCATTACTCAGTATTTTCTTGGTATATGAATTTATGGAAGGATCAGCTTAACTTTTATAAGCCCGGGAGCTCTTAATATTCTTAAAGAGAAATAAGAAATGTTTCTAAATATAGAAGCAGGTTAGGAAGTAAAAACACATTATTTAGCGACTATTTATTAAACAAAACCTTCACAATTCGCTTACTTAGATCTGAAACAAGTATATTGAAAGCTACCAGGTAACTCTTATCAATGAACTCATGTTTCCACAGTGTATCTTAGCATATCTTTAATATTGCTGCTAATGACAATGTTGCTTCTGATCATTGTGATTGATAAAGGCTTTCAATTCCTGAGAAACAGAGCTAGACACCTTCTCAAGGTAGACCAGAGTATGGAGTCCCAAAACTCTCCATGTAGTTTGGTTAGGGCCCCCTTGTGTATTCCAGGCCAGGGTAAACATACTGCACACCCTAGTGGCCAGTCCAGGAACGTGCCTTCTCCATGGGACTGTCTTCCATGGTGGCCACCAGAATATTCTACAAAGCCATAGCAGCCATTTTGACCTTTTGTGAAGGTGGAAAACATCAATTTGCTATTCTTTCTGGGTAAGGAATTCATCTCCAGTTCATAAAGACTGAATTACCTTTGCACCCTCTATTTCCAAAAGTTATCATTTCAATATTGAGAGAAAAACTATTACACACTCAAAACTAGCTGGTATTACACAAGCTTGAATTATTGGTGAACCAGAGAAAGGGAGAGAGGGAGAGAAGGGAAGGGAAGAGAACATAGAAGAAGTTTCAAGTTTCTCCCTCTCCCTCTCCCTCTCCCTCTCCCTCTCCCTCTCCCTCTCCCTCCCCCTCCCATCTGCTCTCCTCCCCTCCCTTCCCCTCTTCTCTTCTTGTATCGCCTGTCTTTTTCCTTTCCTCCTTCCTTCCATTTCTTACTTTAAGCAGAACCCATTTTCCTGAGATCAGAAATTCTTTCTTCTTAAAACACTAACAGGTGTCTGTGACTGCACATACCGTGCTTGCAAACACACAATACACTTACATGCACATACAAACTTACATGTACACACACATGTACACACTCACACATGCACATAAACACGCCCATGCACACTGTATGTGTGCACACCCCACATGCATGTGCTCACGTGCACACACATACTTTCATATGTGCGCTTGTTATCGACATAGGTATATACATATGTATGTACATACACACAGACATACATATCCAGGAACACACACACACACACACACACACACTGGAAAAGATAAAAATTTTAAAAATACTTTGTAGGTAGAGCTCCTACAAAGAGCTCACTGGGTAAACAGAGGCAAATTCCACTGGAAATGAGCCCAGGTGGTAGGTGTGAAGAGCCATGGGTCTCAGGGCCTTTTGGGCGTTTAGATTCTATTTAACCACGTTTTAGCCTACTTTGTATCCTTCTATCATAATTTCAATATTTACTCCCTACAGTTCTTGGGCCTTCAGCACAACCTCATGTGAAGAGTCTTGACTCTTTTGGGTTCCAACTTTTCTTTTTAATTCACTTTATTTCTAATTAACATATTTTGTTTTGCGACCCATCTCAAGAAGATCGTTCAATGGTTCTTTGCTCTCAACATCTGTTCTGATCAGAGGAATATGTAACTAGAGCATGGTGTTTGGGAAGGTTTGGGCTTTCCTGGCCTCAGCCTCAGCTTCAGTCCGATCGTGAGTTGACAGTTTCAAGCTCGCCTTGAGAATGGGTTCAGTCTGTAGGCCCACAGGTCCGCTGCTCTCTCAACTTCATTACCTCCTGCTGCCTCTCTTGGAAAGGGGTTCTGAAGGAACTCTGGCTCATTCTGCCTCGTGCTTGGGATAAACTAATCCGAATCAGGTGAGTCATGAGTCCTTTACAGTTGGAAGTCAGATACAGAAAGCTGACTCAGAGATCCAATAATCGGACAATCCAACACTACATGGATGCTCCAGGTTTCTAAGACCCTGGGTTTTAAGAGAGGGTGGCTCGCGCTTGGGCTCCTCTGGGGATTGTTTCGTGGCACTGTTTAGGTGCCCTGCCTGCCCCAGACACACTGCAGATGACAGCCTGTCCTCTGTCCTCTACGTCCTCCCGGCATTCGTAGGAGGCACAGTTTTGAAATTCTAGGATTAATTTCTTTGGGACAGTGCGTAAATTCAGCTGTGAGTTGAGTCTGCAAATTGTAAAACACACTGTGAAGCAACACGTCTCTGTTCCAGTGAAATGGCAGCTCTGGGCCCCGCCCTGGAGAGGGTAAGTCACAAAAGGTGCTTCTGTTTTCACTCATGCTATGAAATACATTTCTTTTAAAAACATTTTAGATTCAGTATTTGACACGGAGAGGAACCCCCTCAGACATTCTAAATTTATTGATTACAGGAAAGTGGATAATATAAAAGAAAATATTAAAAAGAAATTAATTTTTTTGTATTTTGTAAAAACAGTAAACACTGTAAAAAGTCCTGTTTATTCAGACTACTTTACAAGAGCCTAGGCTTCTAAATAGACTATAACCTTGGAGCTATTTATTTTATAAAATATAATAGGACATAATAATATAGATGGCCAGAACTTGGCATACTACTGCAAAAGAGGGGGGGAAAGACAATAATTATCATAATAATAAAAAATAAAAATATAAAAGTAAAAAAGAAAGATGCTGTATTTACCACAGTTGATTTACTTTTTTAACATTTTCTTTTTAAAAGGTCACATGGAAAGTGTCATAAATTAAACACATTCAGGTTTGCACAGTGAATGAGTTTTTTTCTAACCATTTGCTAAAAGGGGAAGAATTTAATAATTTTATTCTTCACTAGATTAGCTATCCTGAATAGTCATCCAAGATTAAATATATTCATTTCCTGTGCTTCATGCTGATTCTACTTTGAAAGTGTTTTCCTTAAAGAAATAATAGCCTCATTTTTCTTTATTTTTTATTGAATTTAATACATCTTTTAAGCAGGTTAGCCTCCAAGGATTATTAATCTCAATGAGAGAGATTGGAAAATGCTTTTAATATTCTATGAAAAGCCATATAAACAAAAAGTATTGTGATTATTATATGTAGGGCATATCTTAGATACTGAGTTTCAAATTTATAACCAATATCATGTGAAAAGTGATTATCATTCAGCCTGCATATGCATAGTCAAAGTAATAACATTTTTTTGCTAGGCAGTATTTGCACAACCAAGATCACTCCCCCTCCCTAATGAACTTCTTTAACTGTGAGATAAGACATAGAAGGTAAGGAAAAAAGGTTTACCCTCAGCCCAAAAGAAGAAAAGAGAAAACAAAAGTTTATATTGAAAGTAGAGTCTATTTATGGATTACAGTAAGCCTTTTCACTCCAAAATCCAAATATCTTTATTTTTCATTTATTTTTATCTAAAGGCATGGTTTTTGAAAGCTTGGGGCTATTTCTCTAAGAAATAACTCATTTCATAACACTATTTTGTATTAAAATGTGCAAATGAAGGGTCTTTTTAAAATTTCTCATAAAAAGAGTCAACATTTTACAAGAAGATACTTTTAGCCCCCCAAGAGATCTTTGCTTCACATAATGATCATATTTTGTCCTTTTTGAAGTGAATCCATATGCACTGTAAACCTGTCAATTACCTGGTAGCAGAAAACTGGTCTGAGTCAAGGGATGGAAACTCTGAAGTTTAAGAAAAGGACCTTTATCCAGTTTACTTAGAAGACACAGCGGGACCTGATTTGCCCTTTAGTAAGCGCTCCTTTGGAGAGTCGAATTAAAGAAGTCCTCTCCAGTAACCAAATCTATTAAACATATATAAATCATCCAGCCACTCTAAAATTCTCTTTTAATAGATATATGCAGAATATTTAAAGTTTACCCTCTCTTCATAGTTTTAATTTAGCAGCAATCAAAGAAGCGCATCCACAGGATGAAATCGAAAGTCAACTGTGAAGTCTAAATTCTCTAAGCTACATGTGTAAATTTAATTTTGCCAAAAGTGTGCTTTTATACAATTCCACTGAGACATTTTGACACGATCCACAAAGCGCGGTTTGGCAGCTCGAGAAAATTAAAGCTTCGCCGGTAGCGTTTGTATCCCCGAGTAAAAACGCTTGGAGAACGTGTGCAGTCCACGACCTGTACCAACCTCAGCGGGACAGGATGCTGAAAAGGGAGCCCTGCTTTTTAATATTGAACGGACAGAAATCAGGGCCGGTACGTTTTGTGAAGAGCTGTTAAGTGGTGGCAGCTCCTTCTTTGGCTGGCGTTTGGCAGAGCGAGGAGCCTGTCACCGAGTCCCAGGCAGAATCCGTGCGGACCCGAGCGAGGGCTCTGCAGTCTCAGGGAACAGCAGGCGTCTCCACCCGCCAACAGCAGAAGCCGGACTAACAGCCGAGCCTGTCTCCTGCGCCTGCAGCTGACGCGGCTCTGGCTTTTCTTCTTGCTGTAGTTTGAAACCGAACCGCTGCACTGCTGAGAAAATGCCATGAAAATATAACCCGCCGCATTCCAGGAAAATAAATAAGCAAGGCCACCCAAATTTTCAATTAGTGCCGCAGCTGCTTGCAGGAAATGGCATGCGATCTGTCCAAGGCGCCCTAGGCCGTGGAGGGGCAGTGGGGACAGGAGGGGGCGGGAGGCTGTGACAGCGCCTTTCACCCTAGCCCACAGTGCTTGGCTTCCTGGGAAGAAACACCTGAACTTCCGATTTCCTAGCATAAACTCAGTACCAGCGTGGCCTGTGAGCAGCCCGAAACGGGAAAAGGAGCAACATGTTCGGGCAGTTGATAAAGATTGTAAAAAGAGCTTTTGATTTCAGGTGTCAGACTTTAAATCTGGTTGTTTCTTCCCAGCTAGCTACTGCTTACCCAATGCCACAGGCACCTTGGGAGGCCACTGTTTTCAGACTGCAGGGTGCAGGACTGGTCTTGTGCTCAGGGTCTGCCCGACCTCTGCAGTCAGCAGGGGATGGAATGGTATCTGGCACCCCAGCAGAAAAGTAAAAAGCCAGCTTTGGGAACTCCTCTCCTTGGTGGCATTTGTCTGAAGTGTTCAAATCTCTGCTTTGAAGGCGCGGATTTTCTCCAGGCCCTCCAGGGTTTTGCTTCTCCATCCGGCCCTGCTTTCTGTTTCACTTCTCTGCTCTTTACCACAGTTTGCAATTTTCCAGCACATCGTGCTGGAGTTGGTCAGGAGAGAATGGCTTTTCAGTGGGGTGGAGCTCCTTCCGCCACGAGGCAGCTGTTTTTCTGGATGGATCCTCCGAGTGATGTAGGGATAATTGGTTTTAAACCTAAAACTAGACTAACGGTGTTTGATCCTCATCCTTAGTGAATTGATAAACAAAAGGCAAATCGACACAGTCTGGGTTTTTTGTTGTTTTTGTTTTCTTCCTTTAAATCAAGAAATGAACTAATTGAGACTCTCTCGCGGTTAAGGAAAATCTGCTAGTAATCTCGCACTCGTTATTGTGTGGGGCAGAAAAGAAGCTCACAGAAGACTAGTAAACCCCACTTCAGCTGAGCGGCAAGTGTGACTTTCACGTTGTGCTTCGTACTTGTGTGACTTTCGATGCCGTGAATCTGTGGTGACTGCAGGAGAACCTTTAACAAGATATGTGTCCCCTTCGCGAAGAAGGCCTGAGAACAAGCCCTCGCCGTGCATTTCTCCTTAGCTGGCTTCTCTTAGTTCATAACATTTTCTTGGCAAATCAACCGCTTTGTTGGGTCGGAAGGGAGACCATTTCCTTTTCGCAGTAAAATCCAGAAATTCGCCTTTGTACAGTGCGGCAGCGCTTCCTCTAATTGAATTCTAGTGGTTTTTAAGTTTGTTCTTTACAAAATGAGGAAGGGGGGGAAGCCTTCCCCATTCACATAGCTTCATTTCAAAACACGCGTGCCTCTAGATGTAGCAGGTTGTAGAGTCTGGAGCCACAGGCAGATCCAGATTACTATCCTGCCATAAGCCAGCTCAGCCACAAAGCGGCCTGAGACAGCCTGCCCGGGGACAGCCTTTTTTAACCTTGGCTTTCTGGCCTGCCTCCCCAACTGCCTCTCTTTATGTGACCCGCTGTCTCCTTCTCCTTCACTGTCACATTACGTCATTGAAACGACTTCTAGGAACTTATCTAACAAATAAGCACCAGGTGTGCATTTTATCCATAGGATTTAACTTATTTATCCAGCAAATGTGTCTAAGCACCATGCTTAGTGATCTCTCAGAAAAACAGACACTATGCTGGCACATTTCATATGAATAACAACACCCCCCACACACACACACACATGCAACCCCAAGTAACCATGAGGGCAAAAGTTTGGTCTCCGTGTCAGAACTGGAAGAGACCTTGATACCCTCCTTGTAAACCAAACCTTCGATTACACTTGAGAAAGTTAAGACTGAGAATAAGCCAAGTGACATGATCTGCTGCTTCACCTAGCATCCTCTCTGGATGATGTCACTTTCCAAATCATCCATGTACATCCCACAGTGCGCAAAATCGTTCAAATATGTCCTCTCGGGGAGTCTTCTCCCTCTGAGAGAATTACACCTTCGTTCTACTCAAGGACAGCTCATCTGTGGCTTGCTTCAACATCAGAATCAGAACGGAAATGGTCCGGTCCGTCTGCCATCACTTCCTCTCTGTCAGGACACCCTAGTGACCCAGGTAAAGGCTGCCTTTTCTGCCTAGCTAGGTTCTGGGATGAAGAACACATGAGATGAAGTCAGGAAGTGAAAGGATGTAACTTGAATGAGAGAGAAATTGCTGTTAGAACCCCCCTGGGATTTTATACTGATCACTGCAAGGGGACACAACTCAGCAGACGAGATTATTACTGTTTTGCTGATTGAGAGCAGTTACTTGTTCTGTAAATTTTAACTGAGGAGAAGACACGGTGGACAAAGCGACCCTTTTAGTGTTATTATTTTTATTTGTGGACTGCTGAGGATAAATTTAGGACCTTGCGCGTGTTAAATAAGTACTCTATTACTGAGCTATAGTGTTTCTAGGTTTTATACTGTGCTCCCAAGGGGAGTTTGTGGAGGGGAGGTTTTGACTGCTCTGTCCTGGCACCAAAGGATGGTCTGGTTTCTAGAGGGTGAGCCCAGGTGGCCAGGAGCCTAACTAGAAGACCATGGATTCCTCTGACCAGAAAATATGCCTTGAAGTGCTTTTATTTGACAGAATTTTAGCAGAATTGGCTGCCTAAGAGGGAAAAATTCTCCAGAAAGAATGGAAGGAAGATATGCTTTCTCTCTTGGGATGTTCTTGGATCTTAGGAAGTGGTCCTTTGCAGTAAATGTGTGGTGATGGGAGACATTGTCTGGAAAGGCTCTGATGGTAGCCAAGAAGTAACTCAATGCTAGAAGCATTGTTTTGGTATGTGCAAGGCCCTGGGTTCAGGGCACTGGGGAGTGCTAGTTTTAAAAGGCCCTAAAAATAGCTTGCAGTTTGTTTCATTCTTCTTGCTCCTTCCAGGAGCATGTGCCCTTTCATAAAGAACAAAACTATAGCCCAAAGAACTTAATCATTATGTTTGCAATTACACTTACTAGATTAGGCCAAGTGTCTTTTTGTATTTTCCAAGCAGGAGCTAGCAGCTCTGAATTGCCTGCAAGTGTCTCCTGTTGGGTTTCATACAGAGATGCTGGTGTGTTGGAACTGGTCACAGGTTCAGAGAGTTTCTTAGCATTTATGTGTGTTCTCAACCCTGAGCGCAAGACAGTCAAGGGCAGGCTAACCTACCAAGTTCCTAATACAAACAAGCATGCACCAAGTACCTATTGAAGAGTAAATTAATAATGTGATCAGCTGTCTCCATTCTTCATGTTTAGAAAATGAGACCATTTTATATCATGACGGGGATTATGATTACAATTTTTAACAGGCAGCAAAAAGTTAGAATCCTTGTCAAAATTTGCCCAACAATAATGAGGACCCTTCCTGACAAGCAAGTCAGATTCCTTTTTATAGTCATAGCTCTCAGGTTTGGACTATGCATCTGCCAGTCGTACATGTAACCATATGTGCCGTTCATAATCCACTGGTGGCTAAATACTCCAACAATTGGATAAAACAGTGGATCATATGGAATTGCTTCATAAACCACTGTTCTTTTCAGCTCCATGCTCTGCAATGACATTCATAACAATTTGCATTTGATCTTTCTTTCCCATGGGCATTTTTGGAAGCTCAACAATCATACATTATGACCCTTGTACACTGGGGACAATCCTCTACTGGAGGGGCCTGCTTCTCTGAGTCGTTCTGTCTACCCGAAAATCTCCAGCATCATGTTAACACTGGAAACAAACCACTCAGGAAGATACATATGTCTGGGTAGCCCAATATAATGATATTAAGAGATTAATTGATTTAATAGCTTAAATGGAGCCAAAATGGAGGGCGGAAAACAACAAAACAACAGACACTATACGACAGGTATCTGTTGCTCTCATCGTTAAAGGCAGCACTGATGTGCACAGCAAACTGGCTGGTGATATACTGGTTTATTCAGGTGCTGGTGAAGATGTCGAGAAAGAGGAACACTCCTCCGCTGCTGGTGGGGTTGTAAGATGGTATAACCACTCTGGAAATCAGTCTGGCGGTTCCTCAGAAAACTGGGAATGATACTTCCGGAGGACCCCACTATACCACTCCACCACAGAGGATCCCCCAGCATGTAATAAGGATACATGCTCCACTATGTTCATTGCAGCCCTATTTATAATAGCCAGAAGCTGGAAAGAACCCAGATGTCCCTCAGTGGAGGAATAAATACAGAAAACGTGGTATATATACACAATGGAGTACTATTCAGCCATTAAAAACAATGAATTCATGAAATTCTTAGACAAATGGATGGAACTGGAGAATATCATCCTAAGTGAGATAACCCAGTCTCAACACTCATGGTATACACTCACTGATAAGCAGATATTAGCTATAGAAGCTTGGAATACCCAAGACACAATTCACATATCAAATGATGCCCAAGAAGAAGAAAGAAGAGGCCCCTGGTCCTAGAAAGGCTCAGTGCAGCAGTGTAGGGGAATACCAGGACAGGGAAGTGGGAAGGGGTGGATTGGGGAAGAGGGAAAGGGACGAGGGCTTATGGGACTTTCGGGGAGGGGGGGGATCCAGGAAAGGGGAAATCATTTGAAATGTAAATAAAAATATATCTGCTGTGCCTGCATCGCTCTGGGCAGATGAACTGTATCAGGTTATTGTGCGGAACCAACATAACACATTCTACTCACTGGCATTGTGGGGCGTGACTCAGCAAGGGCTCATCGAGTATTTGTTTCCTGCTTTTCCCATGGTAACTGAGTCTCTGCCATGCTCTCTCCAATGTGGTCATCGCCATCGTTGCTTTGCATGATTGCTGTATTAGGCAAATGAAGGTATCTGCTGCCCCTTCTGTGCACAAGGCAGAGGGCTCGGTGCTAATTGTCCAGAGGCTCGGAGACCCCTCTGGCACTTTCTTTTTTCCTTCCCCTTCTGGATATCCTCCCACCTAGCACCCTCCTGATGAAATACACACCAAACCATAACCTATTTAGAGGTTGTGGCACATGGCCATCTTCAATATAGCCGTCCACTCTGAATTTAAATTTGTCACCATTCTCCTTAGAGGGAATGAGAGGGAAAATGAATTTAATTTAGTATAAAAAATAAACATTTCTGGGCGCTGGAAACGTCTGTGGTGTTTTAAGAGCTGTTATCATTAATCAGTCAGGCATGTTTACCCAGCCCCAGGACTGCTTATGCAACGGAACCGCAGGCCCCGGCCCTTCAGCGAGCAACGGCCACCAGCATCCTCGGCTGTTCATAGAAATCACAGCGCTCCTGACTGCTCAGACGGGTGGCCTGCTTCAGAGTGTGCTTTCTGTGGCTGAGAAACAGCGACAGAAGACATCGAGGGGACCACTGTAGAGCCTGCTTTGGACCACTGCTACCTTAGGATGTTTGCTACGGTTTTGGCTAATACACTTTCTTGTGGTTGTGCTTCATACTAATTTATCCTGTTATACGTTTGGAAGGCAATGCCTGCAGCATGGATTGTCTTTCAAAAGCTGTAAAACAACCACAGTATTTTCATCAGCCAATTCTCACTACGAAAAGGAGAATATGCGTCCTTTGGGGTAATTAAGGGGGAGAAAAAGGTAATTAAGGTGCCAGCAAGGTCCAGAGACAGCATTCTGGCTTCCATAGGTTCACCCAGAGAAATGGAAGTTAGGGCTCACGGGGCTCACGGGCATGGTAACTTGAACACGCTCTTTCTCTGTCCCACAAGCGAAAGGGCAAAATAAGAAAGCCCACAAAGAAATCACGAGACCTTCAAGAGTAAGCCATTTATCTAAGTGTAGACATTCGTTCGTTCATTCGTTCATTCATTCATTCATTCATTCATTCATGTAATAAGCATTTGGTTTCCAGTTAGGTGTTGGGCTTGGTTCTAGACCACTGATAAAACCACAAACAAAGCGAAATTCTTTCCTTTCCACGTGGTATAAACATCTGAGCGCTGCAGCCACAGCCATCAGGCACATGTTTAACATAATACCCAAGTCTGGCCCATTTGACTCAAAACTCGAAAACAAGGCAGGAAGATGGAACCGAGAAGGGGACCTGGACCCTGCCTCACACAGAGGGTTAAGGGAGACCTCTTCAAGAGCTTACACTCCAGAGAAGACCCGGGCGAAGCGAGTGAGCTCTGAGGGTTTCAAGAGAGGGGTCTAAGCAGAAAGGAGCGGGAAGTGCAGAGGCCCTCAAATTCAGCCACTCCCAGCCAAAGGGGAGCAACGCAGCCCATGATCACCACAAGAGACCTGTCAGGCTGTGCGTGAGGCTCAGGGAGGCGTGCACAGAAGGCCGGTTAGGCTGTGTTGAGGGGACGGATGGGGGAAGGAATTCTGGGAACCTGAAGGTGGTGGGGAGAGAGAGGGGCATCATGAGTCACGTTTATAAGTACTAATGATTGTGTCACAGGGTCCAAGAACCACCAGGGATGATGATTTGAAGGCTTTATGACAACCTAGGCAGGCACTGGCCCCTGCTCAGAAGAGTGGATGTAGGGCATCTGGGAGAAGTGACTTTATTACAAAGGGAACTGGGGCACTTGTTGGTGAAGGGCTCATGGGGATGAAGGACAAAAGATGAGATGCTATAGTATGAGTATGGTGCTCTGCTGTAGGCTGTGGTGCTCTGCTGCAGGCTGTGTTGTTCTGCTGTAGGCTATGCTGTTCTGCTGCAGGCTGTGGTGCTCTGCTGCAGGCTGTGGTGCCTCAACCCTCCTAGGTCTTCCAGAGAAGAGCAGGAACCTGACAGTACAAACACTGATGGACACGCTCCTGTATGTATGTATGTATGTATGTATGTATGTACGTGTGCACGCATGGGCACAAGGCATCTGTGAGTGTTCTTCAAAATTCAACGGATTCAACGAATTCTGTGCCTATGAAGGCTTTCCTGCCTTCCTCAATGATCATAATGTGCTTAATATAGTAGTAAATTAAGATAGCTTGGAGTATATGAGACCTTATTTCAAGTATACTTTGTCTATACATGTAAGATATATACATATTATGTTAAGTGATAACATATACATGATTTATATTGTAAGTATTATCATCCTAATTATAATGTTAAAGAATAACTTAATGACTGCAAAGATTATACTAGAAATTTACTACAAAGTGACAAGCCATTTGGTCTATTTCTGGGACACTGAATAAAAAGGTTCTAGTACACACACATATATATATATATAGCTCAGTTACACTGACAGCCAGGGCAGAAGGACAGTTTAAGTCTAGGAATTTTGAAGACAGTTTAACCAATGAAGCCAGACCCTAGGTCAAAATTAAGAGAAAAAAGTAGTAAAGAAACAAAGGGGGAAAAGAAAGAAAGGAAGAAATAAAGGAAAAGGCGTGTTTTTTGGAGGCCCTAGCAATAGGGTCAATTTCAACGCTTGAAATTTAGCACTAAATTCTATCGCACACATGTGCGGGCCACGGTAGCCTTAAACTCAAGACCCTTGCCACCGTCTTCCTGGCCTGGGATACAGGCCTACATAAGTCTGTAGTTTACTCTTTCCGTGGTTCAGCTCTGGGATGCAAACCTGCGATCCCGACATTGCTAGGCAACCAGCTCTACCAATCAGCTCCTCTGCAGCCCTCTTGCAGAGGTTTTAGGAATGGCCCATTTCTCTTGAGTCTCCAGCTTTTACCGGTAGAGGGAGCTCGCACAGACTTTTACATAAAGGAAAAGAAACTTTCAAACTTTCCTTACAAGAGATTTGTTAAAGCATTTTTTAAAAAGCAAACTTTTTTTTATTATAGCTTTTCATTGCTTTGTTTCATAGCAATTGTTTCTTGTAGCTACCTATCTTCTGGGGAGAACATTTGTAGCAATAATAAAAAACTAAAATTAATATTTTTTCTTTATTTGAGTATTTCTCTTGTAAAAAGCATGTGGATTAAAAATAACGGACATTTTTAAGCTTTTGCAAAGAAATAAGTTTATGGAATCTGTAGAAGTTAAAAAATGAGATAAATTTTTAAATGAAATAAAATATTGTGAGATCAACCCCTCTGTTGCCTTCTTTAATTAATTAGTCATAGCGGGAAGTGAGTATGTAGTCTCTTCCTAAGAAGAAACAAATCCGAGGAGGTCGTCTTCTCTCTCACACCAGTCTGTCCCATGACTTTAAACGCGCAGTAAGCTCCCAGCCATGGAATGTGTTTTCCTTCCCGCCATGGCTTTCTGCGGTCCTTCATGATCATTGTAGAATACACTGTGGTTCTGTTTGCTTCTGCCTGCAGCTTCCAGACCTCTGTGGTTTCCTCTACAGCTGTGGGTAGTTCTCATGTGAAACCACAGGTCACTTCAGAACCACAAGACTGATCCTGACAATTATAATTTTAGCCAGGGTCCCCTGGGATATTCTGAAACTCATTGGGCTCCATACGTTATGTCCAGATCTTTAAATTACTACCATCCGGTACCTCACATATTCTTGGTTCCCTGAAGCATCCTAGGTCAGTCTTTACCAATGCTCTTGAAGGTTTGAATCTTGCCAGCTTTTATACATATTCTTAACAAATATGTCCACTGGAAAGGAAGATTATGGAAATGAGGCTTTGACCTTCTTTGAGTTTTTATGCCTACTGCTTTTGCCCAGAGTGCTTCTCTCTTGGCTACTCAGATACATACCAAAATATCCAGTGGATGCCTTAGACCATGGTTGGGGTTGGCTCTAGGGAAACTGGTATTTCGTATATGTATTCTAAAGTTTAGTTCATAAATTAGGTATAATAAGAGGTCATCACTAGCAGGTGGTAGAGTTTAGTAGCCCCAACATATGTTTCTTCCTTTCCTCACTAAATCAAGAACCTTTTGTTGACCAAAAAATGTTTTCAATAAAGTACTTCACAGTTTCTCTTTGGCATATCTGAGTTGTCAGTCTTACTATTTTTGCACTTTGGGGCCATCTTTGTATAATTACCATTTTGTGTAATTACAATATTATTTATTTTGTGTTGTGGGTTTGCTCTCACTATATAGTCTAGGCAGGCCCGAAATCAACAACTCAACACAGGCTCTCATTTAGTGCTTGTGACTCAATCACGTTGGGTCCCGAGTACTGTACTGTTGAGCATGTGCGCCACATCCATCCCTTTGAGGTCATACTAAGTAGAAGAGAAGTCACATGAGGATGAGCGGGACAGCTCAGCAGGTTTCACTTGCCACCCAGGAGCCCAGATGGTAAAAGGAGAGCATGCACATAAGAAATAGCACCTACGGATGCCCACACAACAAACAGACAACTAGAGCTGAAACAGAGTTATTCTAACACCATCATTGCAGTGCCATAGGCCTGATGAGCTAGTCACACACACCAGGTGACAGCAAGGCTCTTGGTCTCTAGGGTGCATGCTCGTATCCTCATTCTCTTCCATTCTTCAACTTTTTTTGCCAGAGCCCACTGAGGTTTGGCTGTTCATTTTTTTTTTTTCTATAAATACTATTTTTTCCATGTCCCACTAATCTGGGCTATTTATCTGAAGTTGCCTTGTTTTAAAATAAACATTAAGAGACAAACCATTTTAAGATGAGATTCCCCAATCCATGCAGTTTCTACTTGGTTCAGGGTAGAGCCAGGATCTGGGACATCTGGTGTGTTCGTTTATTCGTCCCTGTGACAAAAATACCTGCTGGGAGCAACTTAGAGTAGTGGAGATGAATTTCATCCACAGATAGAGAGGCTTCTGTTGTTCCCACTGTGGTAGGAAAGAAATGGCCGAGACAGAGGCTTTGGCCATAATGCATGATAGAAGCGTGTCCTGTCCAGGAGGGTCAGGATAGGGTTTGGGCTAACTGCAAGGGCTTATGGTCTTTATAACCCACCTCAGTTATGCTAACTAGACACATCTCCAATGCTAGCAGATGGGGACCAAAGGTTCAAATACATGAACTTTCACAGAGGGTCTTTTGGACGTAAACCGTAACCCCTAGGAAACTCACCCCAACTTTACACATGTGCCATAGTTCTTGACAACCCCAAAAGTAGAGAATGTGGTCAAGGTGTCAGCCAGTGTTGTTTTTCATTTTGGACCACATATAAGTTGATCCGTTCGACCTTTAGTAAATTGCTGTAAAGATGATCACACAGCATGATCCTGGATAGGAAATGATAACAAAGTCCATTTAGTCGTGAGAAACATAATAGAGAGACCATTTGACACTTCAGATGTAAGTCTTAGAGTATTAATACAGTCATATGTAATATGGTTCTGCATTTATTTGATAGTACAAATAAGCACACCTTTAATGTTATTTCTATATAAGAACATTTAAAAATCTATTTAAACATATTACTGCCAAGTGGGCTATATTTCTTTAGGCCAGAAATACCTAAAAAATCAAAATACAGATGTTTTTTTAAAGCTAAGAGGAAATAACTTCAGTCTAGAGCCAAAGAAAGAACATTGCTCTCGCTTTTGTTTCGAAATTTATTAGGTTGAGCTGTTTTAAGTTCTTAGCCTGTAACATTTCCCTGGAGGTATCTATCGTAATACTCATCTAAAGCATGTATAATACTCAGGAATCTCTCAGTTTCAAGTCTGCCATTCACCTATGATAGGCAAGGCAGCCTTCGCTTTTCTGAAATACGGTCACTAATGAGTGGTCTTAGGAAGGAATATCTTCCCACTTGTTCTGCAGGTTCGATTCTTTATCTTCCTCCTTTCCCCTGCCTCCCTCCCTTCCCCTTCCTCTTTAGCTTCTGCCTTCCCTGGTCCCCTCCTCTTCTCTCCATGATACCCCAAGTGTCCCAGTGCTTCTATCAGCCGACCGCTCGGACTCTTCTCTCTTATAAACATCATTCTTTTCTTTTTCCGCTCCTGGTGAAGTTCCTTGTCAAAACGTGTTATGGAAGTGCAGGGAACACAAAAGTCCCAGAAAAACGGAGCAAACTGCCAAAGCAGGCTGCTCTCACCCCCTCCAAGGCAGACAGATCTTTTAATGACCGCCCTGAGAGAAGGGAGCCGAGGCCATGGTCAGATTTTACAGTGCCGCGGCTCAGGATGTTGAATGAAATACAGCTATTCCAAGTTTGAAAATGAAATGCCTTTCAGAAAATATTTAACTGTCCAACTGTGCAAAGATAAATGTTACTGTATTCGTGACCATTCATATTGCTGTTTCTAGTTACTAATCACAGAGCCTGTGTGATATGTGTGGCGGAATGAAACCAAGTATATTTGGGCTTTCAAAATAGTTCAGTTAATACAGTCAAAGCTATTGTCATTTCCCCTGTCAAAGATGGCATTGTTAGAGCAAGCCTCCACAAACTCTCTTTCCTGCTGAGTAGATCACGTGGGAAAATGCTTACTTTGTTTTTTCTTACAAGAATAAAATTGCAATCTTTCAACAGAACATGTTGATCATGCCATCTGGCACATAATTTCTATGCTTAAATTAAGCTGAGAAATCAATGCAGTGTTGAAGGATATTATCCGTTTAGCATTTTTTTTAAACCTCCAAGCAATTTGAGAAAGTGGGGTAAAAAATAAGTTGTTTTCATTTCTGAGGATGTGAATTACATAAGTCTGGAATATTTTCTTGCACATACATAGGGAGAAATTATAATTTATAAGTAGATGTCTGTGGCTCACTTGGGTTTTGTGTCTTGAAGTTGTGCCACGCGGCAATGAATGCGAGGAACCGTCTGGAAAGAGTGGTGTTTGGAAATGAGCAGCTACTAGTGGACCTGCGGTAAAATGAGTGTAAGAGTTTGTCCCAAGGACTTAGCAAGTTGTCTGCATTGTTTTCAAGCTTTCCTTTTTCAGCGCTGAGGGTGAGTCCAGCCTCCAGCCATTGAGTAAGCACCCTGACACTGGGATGCTGTCCAGCTTGTAGACTTTTCTTTGGTAAGTAATTTATGAATCTGGGTTAATGTTCACAGTTAAAGCATTGATAATAAATTGAATACATACAAATCAAGTCACCACTAAAAGGCCAAGTAGCTCAGAAGAATAGAATAGAGTGGAAGTGAGGTGTGTGTGTGTGTGTGTGTGTGTATGTGAGTGTGTATGTATATATGTGTGTGTATGTGTATATATGTGTATATGTGTGTGTATATGTATGTGTGTATGTGTATATATGTGTATATGTGTGTATGTGTGCATGTATGTGAGTATATGTATGTGTGTATGTGTGTATGTGTGTATGTGTGTTTGTGTGTGTATATGTGAGTATATGTATGTGTATGTGTGTATATGTGTATGTGTGTATATGTATGTGTATGTGTGTGTATGTATGTATATGTATGTGTATGTGTGTATGTGTGTATATGCATGTGTATATGTGTGTATATGTGTGTATGTGTATGTATGTGTGTATATGTATGTGCATATGTGTGTATGTGTGTATATGTATGTGTATGTGTATATGTGTGTGTATATGTGTATATGTATGTGAATATGTGTGTATGTGTGTGTGTTTGTATTCTATGGCTGGAGTGTGGAAGCCCGAGGGCAAGCTTGGGTGTCAGCCTTCGGTGTTTGAGGTAGGGCTGAGCAGTGAGATGGCGGGTGCTCACCACTGTGAACTTTGCAAGGCTTCTGGGGACATAAGACTCTGGTCTCTACACTATGCAGCAAGAGCTTTACCCACTGATCCATCCCTCCAGCCAAGAAATGAGTTCTTTCTGAGCTTCAGAAAGGAAAGTGGCTTTAGCAAGTTCTAGTCCACACATGTTCAGGCATCTAGAATCCGCCAGCTGGGAAGTGTGAGCCAGGAAAAGTCTTTGACCAGTTCACAGCTGCCAAAACACAGTGACTTGACTCCTGAGAAAGCTGGTTCTAGGGAGCTCAAACAGATGCGAAAGTGTGCCAGAAAGGAAAAGAAAAAAAGAAAAGAAAAAGAAAAAGAAAAAGCTTTGAACCAAAGGCTCATGTGATAGAAAATGGGGAAAAGATAAAGGTGGACTTTCCACTTTCATTTCTTTAACAAGTTTTTATGAGTCACCTGAATGGTGCAACTTGAAGTTTTTCTACTTAACTAGTAGAAATAAAGAAGGAGAAATTCATATTTGAAGGGAAGGATTTCATCTCGAAGTCAGCCATCTGGAGTCTCATGAAAAACACAGCTATCTGCCTCTCTGTTGGCCACCTGCTTGTTGATGTCATGACACACCTGTGGGTCTCCAGGGTGCCAGAGGACAGAAACTCAAGTGTTTTTCCACGAGGGAAATTTGTGAAGTACATGTGAGCGTCCAAGAAACCGAGCAAGAGATTCGAAATATACGTGAAAGAGAAGGCAATTGTAACTTTTACCTCAAGAATTGCTCATATTGATGACGCTATTTTTGGGCACTTGAAAACTCACTAACCGTCTAGACACAGGTAGAGAGACCCAGGGAACCATAGTGGCAGATGAATGCGAGTCCTGTCGGAAAGGGTGCATCTTGCCTGCCATGCATGCTGAGGAGACACCCTCTCACTGTGGCACCAAGATAGAAATCTTGAGGAAACGGGTACATTTATTAAACAGAGGAGGTGTACCCTGAAGGGTGGTAGCAATAGTTTTCTTGGGTGCAGCTCCTTATGTCACACAGCCTGAGACACATGACTCAAAAGCAGGTGGACAGACATTGCCTGGCTAAATTGTGGGCTCCCGGACCCAAGAGATGACTGGACAAGTCAAGGCACTTGCTGCCAAGCCTGGCGATCCCCCCAAAAACCATATAGTAGAAGGGGAGAACAAACTCCCACAAGTTGTCTTCTGAGCTCCACATATGGGTTGTCCTTCTATATCGAGTGTGCACGAACACACAAACACACACACAATAAATAAACTTTCAAAACAATGGATGTGCTCTGGTATCAAGAGCTCAAGGCTGCCACCGTGTGCTCCGCTGCTCTGTCTACCAGCCACACTACAGCAGACCTCCGACTGTTCTTCTGTGCTTTGAAGGACATCTGCTTACATGCCAATCAAACTGAGGGGGAGGGACAGAAGCAGAGAGGTAGATATAGGGAGGCAGACAGACCCAGAGACACAAAGGGAGAAAAAGAGCGTGAAAGTAGAAAAGACCAAAGGCGCATGCGTCAGAAGAGCTGCCACTGGCAGCCATGATTTTCTTTTTCCTTCCTTTACAAATGTTTTCACTGAATATACTCATCACACATGGCATAGTATTTTGCATATGTATATGTCTATACATGTGTATATATACACATGTATGTCTATAAAGTGTGTAAATACACACATGTATGTCTACACATATATCTTGTTTTCTCCCACTTCATTATATCTTGTTCTCTCCCACGCCATTTTCTCATCTCTCTTCCCCTTACTCCCCAGTTGTTCCCATAGACAGTTTTCCTTCCACTCTCTTGTCATTATGCGGCCATACATATTTTTATGGGTCCCTATAAAACCTAGGAAGCACATATGAGAGATAACACACACAGCGTTTGTCTTTTGGAGAGACTGGCTTAATTCATTTAATATCTTCGATTGCATCTGTTTTCCTGAAAAATGACACAAGCTCATTTTTCATGGCTGAAAAACTCGGCTGTGCATATGCACCGCGTTTTCTTTATCTATTCTCTGTCAGCAGACATTTAGGTTGGCCCCATAATTTAGTGACCGTGAATGGTGCTGCAATAAACCTCAGTATGCAAGTATTTCTGCAACTGTGCAGCCCATCAGGTAAATGCCCAGGGGTGTAATTTCACAGTGTAAGCTTACTCCTGTAGGAAAAGAAGTTCCTGAAACCTTTCAGGATTTTCATGTAAAAGCGTAGTAGCATGTGTGTGGGTACGGGGCGGGTGGTGGTGGTGTTTGTACGTGTGTGCATTTGTGATTTCTGAGTGGACTCTTAGCTTTCGGATGCTTTGGCAGTGAATCAGCGAGCGCCACTGGTGGAAAGAAGAAAGCTAATATGGGGAGACACAGGAATAAAGTCTCAAAGCATAATCTCCCATACTCCCATACCCGTGAGTCCAGCTTGTCTGCACAACACCAAGCCAGCCACTGCCCCAGGGCTCTGAGCCGCTGCCACCACAGTCTGCTCCGCTTTTCCCATTTGTCTAACAGAAATGCTGGGGAAATCGTGAGTGGGAGAAGTTAAAGAACTTAAATGAGAAGACCGAGTTCAAACTCACTCTATCCATCTCATCTCCATACTTCCTGATCCTGCTGATGTCCCTGGCTCCCCTGACTGACTTGATTGACAACTACAAATATTGCAAGCAAGAAGCCAAAAAGACCCCAGAAGGCTTTCAAGGCACGAGCTGAATAATTTATAATAAAACGCCAAATCTCACTTCGAGCAAGCTTCCTACCTTTTCAATATGAAACACACATTTTATGTACAATTTCCATGGCAGTTTACAGGTGTTAAATTAGGAACAGGAGTAGACGACAGACAGGGGAGAGATCTAATGCAACGCTACAGAGTTCAAACAGAGTGTGTTTCCTTTTTTATAAAAAGTATATTAGGCTGGTGTCTGCAAAGTTTCATGCAAATTAATCTTAATTCGCTGTGTCTTTTGGCTCTTTCATAAAATGGTCTGGATATGCCATTTCTGCATTCTGGCTATAAAATTCTTCATAAATTGGGCCATATTATATTTTTTTTAATATGTAGAATGATTTGTCGAGTATGAGAGTTTGTATGCAGAAATTCTGCAGGCAGAGGAGCCTAGCTTTTGCCAGTCCCTAAAGTGGCCCTGAGTTCCTGGTTCGCTCTTGTCACAGAGGCACAGAGGACTGGTAGGTGTGGTGGTGGGGGGGTAAGGGGTACCCTCCCTTACAGTTCCCTCAGGTTTTCACCATCAGAGTCTCAGCTAGTCTTATCCTAGCTCTGCAGGGCTAGACTTTGTCAAACTAAACCCTCTGCACTAATGCACCTTTGGGCTAAAGTGAAGGAACTGGATTAGAGGTGGTTGTTGGTCTGTAAACTAGGCAACTCAGTTGTCTGCTTTGCTGTGTGTGGCTTGCCTCTGTCCTGAAATCTACCTCCTTTTTTTTTTTCCCCAAGGGCTCCCTTCTTTCAGAGGTTGGAAGACAGTAGAATAGGAATCATGGGAGACTGTTTTCAAATGGCTGATGGATAAGTGTCCAGGCAGGGGAGCTCAGGGCAGCCCTATATTTATTACTATTGAATGAAACCCTGGGGAAGCGAAATCTTCTATTAAGGCTGGAACTGTGGTGGTAGGGGTGGTTATGATGATGGTGGTGGTGGTGGTGGTGGTGGCATGGGGTGGGGTCGGGTACCAAGGAGTACTACACGGGCCTCCTCTGGGAAGTTCATCTACTAGTCTATGTTTGTGCTCATATCTCCCCCTTTCAGGGCAGCCACATTCCTCAAGCTGCCCCTAAGTCTCTTACCACAAGCTTAAGAATTTTTAAGCCTTTGTTACTGGGCTGATTTGCGGCTGAGGAAGAACAGCGTTGTGGTATTTGGAATTAGCATCCTCAAACTAAATTTTTTCCTCACATTCTTCGAAGATTTTTTTTTTCCCCTTAGCTAGGGGGACGGGGAAACCAAAGAGGAATAGGAAAACAAGTTCCTGTTTTTATTCCAACATAATCCCTAATATCCTTTCTGGGTGCCCCTCTCCAGGCACGTTGTTTTTAAAAGGAAAATAGCAGTTAAGACAGAGCATGTCACTAGAGGAACTTTTAAAAATCATTTGGTCTCCTGGTGGGACCACACTCCGAGGAGAGATCACAATCTGCCCCTTTCTTTAAAACCCACGAAGTGTTTTTGAAGCAGTTAACAATAATAAACGAGATAAGGGAATCCAGGTGCTCGGGGTCTCGGGCTCCGCCAGCCTCTTCCCCTCCTTAGGTGTTCTGCCAGTTTGCAGAACAAAGCTGGGCAGCTTTCAGAGTCACAGCCGAGGAAGCAGAGCCTTCTGCACCTTGCTCAACATGTGCTTCCGTTTACCTCAGTCGGCATGCCGGGACACCTGGGCTAGCCTGACCACATTGCACGCAGACGTTCAAGGCGCGCAAACGCTGGGAGTTCCCACTGTTGTTTCACCTGTGCGAGCCCCTGGACAAACGGGGCTCCTCAAACCTGAATCTGAAATCTAACACTACGCCCATCCTGATCTTTGAGTAACCAAAGAAAAAGAGAAGCCGGGAGAATAATAATGGAGACTTAAAATTAGCAAACCGAGCTAGGAGTACAAGTCAGCACGATGCCACGCCAATCGCTTACAGGGGACCGCCAGGGGCTCCAACCCCAGTCCCAAATCAAGGAAATGAATTTCAATAAATGAGCAAATGCTTATGAGGTAAACATAGTGCTGATTGTGGCTCCTGTGAAAACCTGGAACAGGAGCTGTTCCATCCAGTTAATTCTGTTGTTTCAAATGCACAGCTTGTCTTGGGTTCTCGATCTCTATGCTGATAAAGCACTCCGACCAAAAGCAGTATGGGAAGGGAGGGGTTAATTTGCCTTACACTTCCAGGTCACAAGCCATCACTGAGGAAAATCAGGCAGGTACTCAAGGCAGGAATCTGAAACAGAAACTGCGAAGGCACTACTGTGCTTCCTGCCTCATTCTGTGGCTTGCTCACCTACTCAAGCTTAGCCAGCCCTCTTACAGAACCCAGGGCCAACTGCCCGGGTTGGTGTTGCCTTTCTGCAACAATTAGTTACTAAGACAATCGGCCTTACATATGCCCGTGGGCCAATCTGATCTAGGCGATTCCCCAGCTGAAGCTTTCCTCTCAGGTGACCCTAGGCAGGGCCAAGTTAGCAATTAAAGCATACAGGAGCGTTCAATTATTTATATCTACCAGGCACTTGGCTGAGTCAAGCACCTCTACCATTCTGAGAGAGGACAATCAGACATCATGCTCAGTATCAGAAAAAGAAACAGAAACTTTGAAAGATGGGGGTAACTTGTAAAAGGTCGTCCAGTCAATGTGCTAAGTAGACCGGGCTTAATCCCAGGCATCTAGTCCTAAAGTCTAAGTTGGAAGCCCTGAGCTAGTGTCAGGACAAGGACAGACCTATCCCACTGTATGCCATGCTATCTTTTCATTAACATTTTAATTAAAGCATAATAATTGTGCACATTGGTTGTATCTTGATGTACGTTGGATGATGAGGAGTCAGAGTAGTACATTTTTCAAACATTTTTTATTTCCTAGGAAATGATTGCAGCGTTTCTCTTCTATCTCAAAATTCATAGCACATTATTGTCAGTTATATTACCTTATTGAAACACCAGAACGAATTCCTCCCATCTAGTTACACTGTTCAACTTGATGACTAGCCTGTCCCCAGCCTACCTCCATGCAGCCTCTAGCAAGCACTGTTCTACTCTGTACTTTTATGAGGCCAGAGTTGTTCCATATCTGAGCCATGGCCTACGATGTTATTTTTCTGTGACTGACTTGGTTCAGTGGGCACAGTGCCTTCATGTCTAGCCATGTTGTTACAAATGACATGATTTTTATCCTTTCTATGGCTAAATACTATTATATCACATATATGTATATGTTTTTAGATGGAACACAAGGGGACTTCACAATTTTTAAATATTTATCTTTACTTTAAAATTGTGTGTGTGTGTGTGTGTGTGTGTGTGCATGTCTCCATGCAGGTACTCCAAGAGGCCAGAAACATAGGAGTCCTCTGGAGCTGGAGTTTCAGTCAGTGTCAGCCATATGAAGTGATTACTTGAAACTAAACTGGCGCTCCTGGAAGAACAGAACTAAGTCTTAACTGCTGAGTCATCTTTTCTGATTGCCATGTATCTACTTTGCTTTTTTTTTTTTTTTTTTCCGTTTTTTTCCAGACAGGGTTTCTCTGTGTAGCCTTGGCTGTCCTGGAACTCACTCTGTAGACCAGGCTGGCCTTGAACTCAGAAATCTGCCTGCCTCTGCCTCCCAAGTGCTGGGATTACAGGCGTGCGCCACCATTCTTTGCTTTTTAAAAAAAAGAGTAATTTATTTCTTTTTTTATGTATATGTGTATACTGTCGCTGTCTTCAGGCACACCAGAAGAGGGCATAGGATCCCATTACAGATGGTTGTGAGCCACCATGTGGTTGTGGGAATTGAACTCAGAACCTCTGGAAAAGCAGTCAGTGCTCTTAACTCCAGTTCTACTATGATTTTTAATAGGAAAAAAAAAATCAGCCGATCGTCTACTTCCTCTAATTTGGTTTTGCTGCCTCCTGCCTCCCAGCCTCCACAGTGAGGACTGAGTGATGACAGTGACTCTGGGAAGATGCTAGCTGCTCTCTCCTAGACCGTCTCCACTGGTTCCTTCTCATCAGGCCCTTGGTGGCTCTAAGTCTCATCCTTAGGTCTTCCTGTCCCCCTCACTTTTCCCAGCCACACCAGTTTCTTAAACCTTAGGCTCGGGTCGCCTTCACACAGCGCCCCCCAGAGGCTGCCTGTACAACTGCCTCTCCGGCCCTAAGGTTTCCTTATAGTACCGAGCTGCCATGAGTTCATGTTATGAAATGTCATGCGCTTATTTGCTGACTGACATTCTTAACCATTAAAACAAAAGCTTTTGCGAGATGACTTTGTCTATTTTGGTCATAGCCATTATTTCTGATTTCCCAAAATGGAACCCCAAGTCCGTGCTCAAAAAAGAAAAAGAGTGTAAGTGAACGACACTAAGGAGCAATGCTTTGCTTGGAATAGAATAAAAGTCGGATTGCAAATAAAATAGTGAGACGATTTAAAGACCACTATAAAGAAATGAGACATCGTGAACACACACAGAGAGAAAGAGAGGGGTGGGGTAGGGAGACGTGCATGTAACAACAATTAAAGAGGCCACAGGTCACATAATTGGCAGAGAGTTAGCTATGATACATGGGAGAACTTGGAAAGGGGGAAGGAAAGTGGGGAAATGATATAATTATATTATAATATCACATTTTATTTTAGAAGAAATGAGAGTACAGTTAATGTGCTGAAAATAACAGAAATCAAAAGCGGAACAGTCCGCTTGTGCTATGTCCCGTTTCTATACATAGTTATACGACATTCTCTGCTTACTTCACATGATGAGCGAGAGTTGTATGCAAAAAGATCTGGGTCCATTAAAGACCAGCTGAGCTTCCTTGGGGTTGGGCTTGTGGGTTTGTTCCTGTACTTCACTGCATCATTAACTGCATTATGGTCTCTTCTGAGCTCTACAGGACAAATGACACTGACCTTCACATGTGGGTACTCTCTCTCTCTCTGCTCTGTCTGACTGGGCGGATGAGCACCAGTTAGCCAGTTCCATTACCTTCTTTTCCTTCCATGCTGTGTGTCTGTCATCCAGCACCCGCGCCCTGACAGCTGCCACGGACTCAAGGCGTTGTGTCGGGGTGGCAGCTGGAGATGCACTGCTGTGAAGCCAGTGCGCTCACAGAGAAGGCGTGTTCTCCTGTGTTCTTTCTTTTCATCGTTAAGCCAGCCATAGAGACTGAGGTATGATTGAAGCCAGAGCGCAGGGAAATCACTTCAGCCTGAAATAGCCACACACATTTCTTTGAAAGTTGCACAAGCAGGGAAAACATACTAATAATAGTTTTTTAACTTTTAATATTGTGCCCCTATGGGAATTAAGATCTGGCAGTACATGCTCAAGGATTTGCTTTGTTATTATTCTATCTATCTATCTATCTATCTATCTATCTATCTATCTATCTATCTATTTATCTATCTATTATCTTTCTATTATATATCTATATATCCATCATTCTATTATCTATCTTTACCCTCTATCTATCTATCTATCTATCTATCTATCTATCTATCTATCTGTCTGTCTGTCTATCTACCTGTCTGTCTAGTTTTTTGAGACAGGGTTTCTCTGGGTAGCTCTGGTTGTCCTGGAACTTACTCTGTAGACCAGGATGACTTAGAACCAGGCTGGGATTAAAGGTGTGTGTCACCACTGTCTGGCAGGGTCTTACTGCATAATCCAGGTAGGCCCTGAATGGACGATCCTCCTGCCTCAATCACCCAGTGTTGGGATCACTAGTGTGGTTTTCACTGGGTACAAAAATT
Organism: Apodemus agrarius; assembly: GCA_964023405.1. Classification (NCBI taxonomy): domain Eukaryota; kingdom Metazoa; phylum Chordata; class Mammalia; order Rodentia; family Muridae; genus Apodemus; species Apodemus agrarius. Next base: position 32,308,569 of record OZ030019.1, on the reverse strand, counting down.
TAACCTTTTCATGATATTTTTAATTAAAAAAATTTCATTATTTATTTGTGTGTATGGGGAGGTGGTGGTGCCCTGGTTGGGGTTACTGTTGCTATGATAAAACACCATGACCAAAACAACTTGGGGAAGAGTGAGTTTATTTGACTTATGCATCTCCATCACGGTCCATCGTTGGAAGAAGTAGGACAATAACTTAAGTAGGGCAGGAATCTGGGAGGAGGAGCTGACGTAGAACCATGGAGTGCTGGTTATTGGCTTGTTTCTTCTGGCTTGCTCAGCCTGCTTTGTAGTAGAACCCCAAACCAGCAGTCCAGGGATAGCTTCACCCACAAGGGGCTGGGTCCTCTGACATCAACCATTAATTAAGAAAACGTCAGAACACAGGCATGAGTTTATAGGTGCAGCCGGCCTAGAGAAGTCAACATGCCTGTTGCCAGATGCTGGATTTGTTGTAAAACCCACAGGGACCCTCGGAGAAATCGTGCCTTGACCAGGACCTGAAGCTGATCAGAGAGTATGGGCTCTGGAACAAATGTTTCCAGGTGCGAAAGGTCAATTTTACCCTGGCCAAGATCCTCAAGGCCACCTGGGAGCTGTTTACACTGGATAATAAGGACCCACATAGTGGTTTTGAAGGCAAGACTCTACTGAGGCAACTTGTTTGCACTGGGGTGCTGGATGCGGGTGAGATGAAGCTGGATTACATCCTTGGCCTGAAGACAGGGTTTCCTGGAGAGGCAGCTGCAGTCCCAGTTAATCTGGGCCTGGTCAAATCTACTCACCATGCGGGTAGTTCATCCATCAACATCAGCATCGTATTATGGTCTGCAAGCCCATGTTCTGTCCTCCGTTGTTGTCCCTCTGGACTTCCAGAAGCATGGTGTCTTCTCCCTCCTTTCACCTTACGGTGGTGGCTACCCAGGTGGGGTGAACAGGAAGGATGCCAAGGAGGTGCTAGAGCCAGTGATAAGGAGGATGAGGATGAAATGAACACCTCCCAAGTAGAGGCGGTGAGATGGGATGCACGCACATGGAATTCAGAAGACAAGTTGTGTGAGTTGTTTCTCTCCATCCACCTTGTGGGTCCCACTTAGGTCATCGGGTGTGTTAGCCATCACTTTTACCTGTTGAGACATCTCGATGCTCAACAGGCTCTAAGGCTGTGCTTTATCCAGGAGGGTCACACTAGACATCAAACTGAGTGCTCATTCAGGGGAATTCAGAGCTAATGTATGACCGTGGGTCTGATCAGTTTGTTCCAGGTCATGGGGCTGGGATCCCTACCTAGGCTATGGGGCGTTAACGCTGGTAACACTTTTTGTTACCGGTGACACGTGCCTAGTCCACTGAATTAGGATTCCAATCTCTGTTTGTTGTTCTTACAGTGCGTATGGATCCTTCAAATATACTGCAATTCAATTTCTCATTAGGCTGAGATTCTTCTGGAAATGGGGTTGCAATATTTATTTTTCAGGGGTCTATCTCAGTAAAGTTCACTGAATGTCACCCATCCAGCTTGTTTGATGGAGAATACCTTACATTCAAGGAGGCTGTGAGTCATGGTATTCTTGCAACACTGAGACTACACTAACAGTAGGAGCTATTGAATACCTGGCTCACAAAGTCAGAACACATATTACTTCCAGACACTTAAATAGACTAATGTAACAGTAATATGGTTAGTCTGCTCTTAACTCCCCGGCGGTGTGCCCATGCTTCCTGATACCACCCCAATGTTGTGGATTCTCGAATGAAACACACACACACACACACACACACACACACACACACACACTTTATTTTTAATTTGCCCTAAGCAGCTCAATGGCTAGGCCACTCCCAAACTGCCACATTGCTTACACCTCCCCTCTGATACTCCTGAATTATTACTTACTAAAATCTATATTTCATCTTTGCTACCCCAGACCCAATCAGGGGAGGGCCTGCGGGGCGGCTCTTCCCAGGATCTTACAGGGCTGTACGCTCTCGCTTCTCCAGCTCTCAGACCTGATCTTTGGGCTTCCCTGGCACGACGACGATTCTTAAACTTCTTCCTCTCTTGGTTCCCTTGCCTGTTCCCAGTTGGCCCAATGGTGATGGAGAGCCATTGGTTGAAATTGACATCGGACAGAGTGCAGTGACAGAGCATAGCATTTTATCGACTCCAACAAGCCGTGGATACATTTTCTCTGATTTTTTACCCCCAGAGATGAAGAGATAAAGGAGGTCATGGGAGTGGCATTAAAGCAGGTCCTTCACCATAACCTTATCTGTAAAGGTGTTTTATTTAGGGTTACTATTGCTATGATGAAACACCACTTACTAAAACAAGCTGGGGAGAAAAGGGTTATTTGGCTTACATTTCCATACACACATTGCTGATCATCTTTGGAGGAAGTCAGGGCAGGCACTTCAGCAGGGAAGGAGGATCTGGTGCAGAGGTCGTGGAGGAGTGCTGCTTACTGGCTTGCTCTTCATGGCTTGCTCAGCACGCTTCTTATAGAAGCCAGGACCGGCAGCCCAGAGACGACACCACCCATAATGGGCTGCTGCCCCATCAACTGACTAAGAAAATTCCATAGACGCTTGCCTACCACCCAACCGTATGGAGACATTTTCTTAACTGAGATTCCCTCCTCTCAGATGACTTTAGTTTGCATCAAGTTGACATGAACTATCCAGCACAGCATTTTTAACTGTGCTTTTTAAATGGGAAATAAAGATTATTTTCTAAACTGGGATTATTCCCGACATTTCAACATAGTTTTGACGTCAGTCAGCAGTCATTCGATATTAAAACAAAGAATTTTGTTAAACGTCTTCATGCATAATTTAAATAATAAAATTACAGTGAACCCCGATGCACTCAATGCCCAACTTAGGGATGGGATAGAAATACAACCTCTGTGGCTTCCTGTTCATTTCTTCCTCATCACATTCCTCCTGACAGGAAGTAACCCCTGTTCCTCAGCTGGTGTTTCCAGACTCTGGTCTACAGCAGTAAGATCTGGATTGTGCCTTCTCTCCATTCGAATCCGGGATCCAGGCCTCCAGGATGGAGTACCTGGCGAATTCAGCTTTGTAGCCTGGTTCCCTTCTTGTTCTGGCTTCTGAGGAATTCTGCTGTTTCTGCCAGCCCAGTCACACACTGCACTCTGTCTCCCTCCCCTTTGCGATCTCCTTTGTAATGTCTCAGAAACGGCTTCTCTGAACGTCTAGTTTACTCTGCTTTACATTAGAGTTCCAAATCATATACTTTAGGACTAATAACCAGTTCTGAAAGAAAATCTTATAATAGCTTCGGCTTCTATTCAGGGGGGGGGTACTTTCTTAGACTGCATGACTCCGATAATTTCAGGAGAGAGGAGAATTTCAGAGAAGGCCTGCAAGCTGCAGGGTATCCGGGTCAGCCCTGCACTCGTGACCCGTAATGAGGAACAGTGAGGTTTCTAATAACGTGAGGGTGTGGCAGACAGGAAGAGTGCTTGAGCATGCTAAGAGAAAACTACTTTATAGTAACTTGTGCTTTTCTGGTACCAATTTAATGACACCGTCAAAGAAGAATACTC